>SNQJ01S0012008.1:274637-310133 GCA_010110895.2 Picea sitchensis
TAACATAATCTCTACCGTTAGATCTGTGACCTTATAATGAACGGTCCAGATTTACAATGAAATTACAATATACTTTTATANATTTCCCTCATAAAAGAGGGTTGCCTTCTAGGGAAAAAAACCCTAACATAATCTCTACCGTTAGATCTGTGACCTTATAATGAACGGTCCAGATTTACAATGAAATTACAATATACTTTTATAAGGCAATTTTTGCTTCGGGGTACCCCCCCTCTGCACTCCCCCGCGTGGAAGAGTGTACATACTTCTGGGGTGTAAATACTTCATGGGGTATAAACACGACTGAAAGCAAGGACCTCTGAATCAGGAAGATAATCAGTCTCCACAACCAACATTTAGTTGGTCAAATCTAGACAAACCCATTGTCTAAACTCCCCAATGTTAAGAAATGGCCCAAAAAATTACCTTATGTATTTCACGTTTCCCTTCCTCATATATGTAGGCCTCTTCCAACACCCTCTGCGTTGTGTGTTGCAATCCTTCATGTGCATGGGATTCTTTCAATGCTCTCTGCATTGTGCATTGCAATTCTTCATGAGTGCAAGGTTATTTCAATGTCCCTTGCGCTGTGCACTGGAAATTTCCATTGAGTGCCCTCTGTGCATCGTGCATGAACTACTTTTTATGTGCCACATCAAACTTAAGAGGTTCCTGTGCTACTTTTCTGATATTTCCTTCTACATTCTGACAAGAAATCCGACAATTTCTGAAGAAATTTCTCCTTGTTCTAGTTACATTCTCGTACAAATACCTCCTTAGGTTACTACTCATACATATTCTTCTCCTTCTGGATTCTGACCTTCACACAACTCAATAGCCACCATGTTGTAGTGCCCTTTCTCTTCCCATTTTTCCAATAAGTCTGGGCAATTCTCCATGACAGAGTGTGCATGGTTTGGTACAAAATCGTGACAAGTGGCCTATCTCGCCATAGTTAAAGAAGGTAGGTGGTCTTCGTCCACCACCATCGCATCCTATTCTATATCATCCTATCTATCCTCCTTGGTAGCTTCCTCTTTCAAAGCCTCATCAGTCGAAGCCTCCATGGTCTCCACCTTGTATTTTTCTTAGACCCAAAAAGTGTTTGTAGTGTGGTTCTGCGTCAATTGTAGTGACTGAAAATTGTTCACTTCATGGCTCATTGATTTGAAAAACTCACAAAATGGAATGTGAGTAGTCTTCTAATACTTATGTAGTGTTGGGAAATAGGGAGGTATATGACCCCAGTGTGGAGGAAATAGGGAGGTCCGGTCCGAAATGGGTTCAACACACCTACTGCCTTATAACTTCCTAGTGTAGGACACTCACTTATGTGGTGACCTTCTACGTTGAACAAGGTACACACGACATTTTCGTGCACCACCTTAGCCTTAGCCATATCTTGTAGTTTCATTGTGAGGTTTACAAGCCAATTTTGTACCTACGCAAGCCTTGTCTATGTCTCACCAGCATAGACTCTAAGTGCATTGCAATTTCCATGGCCTCCACCTGAGTCGTCAATTTCTATTGGGTGAGTAGGAATAAAATGTGGGGTAGGAGTCTTGTCATAAACCATTCTATATGATAGACATCTTGCATCTGAAATATCAGTATGTCCAACAAAATATTGAACTGTTGGTCATAATCCCACACAATTTCTCCAACTTTTTGCTTGATCTCTTTGATCTCAGTTATACACTATGATTATGACTTAGGCTTATGAAATTCCCTAAGTAGGTTTCTCTTTATCTCCATTAGGGACCTTATTTGTCTTTCTGGTGCAGTAAATTGGTACTTCATGTACCATGTCAGAGCTTTGTCTTTGAATTTGGTCTCCAGCTGCGCAATCTTATATGCCTTGTCCATGACTCTCTTCATAGACCATATAGCTTCACACGTGACCAATATTGTTTTGCATCATCTCTTCTTGTCCCATGAAATGTGGGAAGCCTCAGAGTTGAATCAAATTTCGCCATACTTTCTCTAGAACTATGTATTTGTAACTGAATACTACTTTCTATTGTTGACATTGATGCTATTTCTTGCGGAGTATTCATGAATTCAACTTCTCCACTCGTATATTCTCCTTCCCTTTCTTATAATCTCTCTTCTTCTAGTTCTCTCACCTCTACACTTTCTTTGGTTGTTTCTTCTTGATGACAAATGCATAAGAGGGGTGTTTCAAAGTGGGATTTCCTCCATACTCTTTCATATTATTTGGTGAGGGATCTAAAATATCTCCCTATCTCTAGCTGCACAAGATTTCCCATAATCATCAAGGTATCTGCTCCTTGGAGGTATCTATCACTATCTTCTGCTATGTTGGAAATACTGCTTTGTGCCTCATCTTCCTATGATGTGACTACATATCTTACTAGCTAAGGGGATTTGAATTCATTTTCTTCGATCCTACTCCCACTACATATGTTACCCTCTTTTGACACCTCATCCTTAGGGCCATGTCTCTTCGACGACCTCTCTTCTTCTATGCTTCTCTCTGACACAGATCTTTCTTATGCACACTTTTTCAACACAATTTCTTTTCTCTTCATCTTAGATCTCACCACTCGTTCATCACCCCTTGCTTTCTTTTTTGTTATTCTCTCCTCAACTTGCCTCCTTAGCTTGGATCTTCTTGCGTATCTCTTGGATATTTTTCTCCTCTTCTCTTATGGATCCATTCTCTTCTCACCTCACCTCATCTTTTTCTATATCCATTCTGTTGTATCCACTCTTTTCTTCATATTTTCTTCTCCCCCCTTCTTTCCACACCCCCCTTCGCGAGGGGAGTTTACTCGACCATCCTATCAGGATCCATGTGCATTGGCCCTTTCTCTATGAACAATATCATTATACACATAGGGATTCATTCGAATAATCTTCTTCTAGGGATTTCTGTAAATTTTATTGCAACTCTTCTGAAAGATTCACTACACTCAATAGAAAACTCAACCATATAACCTTATTTTACACTCTTAAACCAAAATTTGATAGCTCCGACCCACTTATTATCCACATATATCAACGTATTGACCGCATCTTGGTCTCAAACTAGTGATTCTTGGGATCCCCATACATGTTTAATCTATGTCTATCTCTTTATCCACTCATGCAATAAACAAGGAAACTCAACAAATACAATTTCATGTAAATCTGTATAGATGTACTTTTGTTTCCATCATTTGAGGTTGATCTATAGGTTTTTGGTCTCTCGTCATTTGAACTCATCCTCCTTCTCATAGAACCAGTATGGTATCTCCTTCTTGGAAGGTTTCCACCCCATTTCCTTCCTTCAACATGTAATACAAAACCTTCAGGTCCTGACAACAGAATCAATTGTTGGCTTGATGCAAGGTTCATACCTAGGGTTTGATAAGATTGATTAACAAGTACCCCATAGGTGCTGGCACATTCAATATTCAAGGACTAAAAAAGGTATCATCTAATATGCCACGCGAATCACAAAGACCATATGTTTTGTGTAAGGTGTGGAGGAATATAACACACATGAAACATTCGTCATATAGCCATGCATTCATTCATAACTACCAAAAAATAACTGCACAGAATAACACTGAACATGAATACATTCAGACCATAACTCATCAGATGCAAAGATAAATGTGATTTAGAATTTATTTATTAAACTCAAGGGTAGTCAAATACATTTCCTCACACATAAGATGAATCCTATTCAAGATGCATTCACAACAAAACATAGATGAGCCATTTTCTTAGATATTCTTTCTCTCCCCTATTCACACACATAATATCTCTGAACATAGCAACTGCCACAAAGTCGAACTAGAGCTCTAACTCATCTAAAAATTAGCCATTAGTTTTCTACAAAAAATACCTCTTAGTGAACAAAAATCCAAACCTTACATATCCGCTTGCATCTCCCATATCTCCCAGAGAGCGTGGATATCATAACAACCTTGCCAACTCACCCACAACCTAGACCATGACTAGTCATATTTTTACAAAAATAGTTACATCATTGACGATCTTCGAGGATTCAACATGCATGATGTCTCTTTAAGTCCTTGTGTGTAATATATAATATGTTTATGCACACAATAGATCCTTGGCTAGTACATGCGTTGAACTTTGCATCGTGTGGTGCATATTCTTGAACACTCACGCAGTGCTGACTAATGACATGCATGCAGTTTCTGCAAAACCTTAGGGTGCCAACATTAGTATGCATTTGTAGTTATGTAATTCAATGGTCATGATATGTTCTAGACATAGAGTGATATGATGCCTCATATTATCCTAGATCTTAATTGCTACATTTATCCATGGCTTAACACCTGATTGGTCCATGATATCTATTTAAAGAGCATAGATGGTCATTTGTTGATGATCAATTGTGAGAAACTATGTTGTAAAATATTTTTCTTTTGCATTAATATAGTGCCTCAAGTGGCCATGTTGGTTGGGGCCATGGACTATTTCCCTCTTTTAGGTTTTTAAGCACTTAAAAACATCGGTGTGTTGATCTTTGATTTGGTTGTGTGAGTGGTTACTGAAGGTGTTCATCTTGTGTTGGAATGCCTTATTTTTCTGAACAATCTGGCTCTTGGGATGGAGTTTCGAGTTAAGCCTCCAAAATTTGGATTCTCGATGTTGAGTCAATCTATAGTACTAGCAATAGTTCCTGCATAGGTTGCTTGGTCGTTCTAGAGTGCCAACAATTACTAACCTTATTATTCATTTTCTTGCAACAAAAACAAAACAAATGGTATTATACCTTACCTTTTTGGTTTGTGATGATTATTTCCATCTTGGTTGCTTGGTCCCCCAAGATTTGGAGCAGATCTATATGGTGGAATCATCTCTTTGTTTCCCTCTTCCAAGCCTCCACAATACGATTTGAGAGGCTTACTTCAGAATCCTTTTCCAATTTCCCTTTCCTCTATGGAAATGGCTTCTTTTCTAGTTCCTCTTGCCTTGATGAAGGTGGTTTGTGTTGCACTAGTTGTGTTGGCTTATTGTCTAATGAATACCAAGACTTCATGCTTGGGACTTGGTGAGCTACAATGGGGATCACAATCTCTTGGCCTTCCTTACCTAGCCCTTGGCCATTATATCCCATTTTCCTCATGAGATTGAAACTCATGCCTCTAGTGTGCTTTTCAAAGTCATTAAAGGTCTCTTGAGGAAGGTTCTTGGAAGATAAGTTTACCATGATGAACTTTGTCATGGTGCTAGGTTTCAGAGTGGAAATTAAAGGGGATTGCTTGGTCTCTTGGAAAACTGATTGTAGTTTCTTCAAGGCCTCTTCTTTCATTGCCAAATCCTGGTATATTTGAGCAGTCACTTATGTGAATCTCTCTTCTTGCAAATTATCCAACTGAGTGAATTTCTCCCCCAATTGCAAGAGTTGCAATATACTCTTATTTAATTCCTCCCTCATGGTGGTGAATGAGTCCAAGAATTTGGAAAGTGATTTTTCTATCTCATCCACTTTTTGCCTCTAATACTGAATTTTCTCTTGGATATGTCTATTGAAGTCTGTCAACTTTCCATATTCCCGCTCTTCAAGGATTTACCCATGGTAGCTTCTTCAAGGTCTTTGATGAGCCTACTCTAATATCTTATGATCTGTAAATGGTAAGCATATGGCATATCCATTTCATCAACATGGGTCCTCTATGGAAACAAATAATTCTCTTTGCTGTTAAAAAAATATTGGTTCTATTTCATATTTGGTTCACTACTTGGCTGCTTTCTTCAACAGACATACCTCTGTTCAATAGAGGTTCTCCAAATCTATTATCAAGATGCTAGTTCTCTCCACACATCACATAGAATATATGTGGCACTGTTGTAGCTATCATTCTAGTGATCAAATATGTGATTAATGGGTGGATACAAAAGTGTTGTAATGTATGGTATTGGAACTAGTTGAATTGTTGTGTACTAATATAAACCCACCATAAAATAATAAACACCCAACAAGAAGCAAATACAAGATTGGTTGTATAATGTGGTTAAACAATGAACCGACAATACACTCAACCGATTCCAACACTCGAGCAATCATTTAAACCAGTGAAGAGAAATAATATTGCAATGTAGCTCTGTTATAGTTCTCATGGTTTACATAGAATTCAAGAACATATTAAAACCAAACTACATCAAGTATACATAGCCATTAACACCATGAGACAACAAATACTTTTTTACACTGGAAATCCAAATGGGAAAACCAGGTTCTATATGATTTTCATTAAGAGGAATTGATTAAAAAAAGGGGCGAGCTATACGTAGAAAAACTTATGGATTATTACTTACTAGTGTAATCAAATTAATAGGTGGATTGAACTCAACAACAATCTTTGCTCATGCATGGGGAGGAAAAATGTCTCCCTTGTCCTATGATCTTTGAACCGACTTCCTCTTAGAGCTCTTCCCTCTAGAAATTCCCTTCATTTCCTCCTCTATGTTCCATTGAATTCCCTTCTTCTCCATAGCCTTCATTTTTAATGGGACGGATTGGAAGTCCAACCATCACAATGGTTCATTTTAACTTCCAAGGGAATTTTTGGACATTTCCTCAACTTTGCCAAAAAAATAAAATTAAATTCTTTTTACAAAGTTTACAAAGATATTTTGATGAGGATCCCATTTCGATCACATGAGGCCAATTTCTTAGTGTATTCCTTCCATTCCCTTTCTGTTCTCCCTCCAACCCTATATATTATGAAGATTTCCATCCTTCTTTCTACAATGTTGCATTACGGAGGTTGTGGAAATTTTCTAAGTAGAGTATATCATGTTGTCTTAGGGTATTAAGTAACCTTGTTGTTGGTGTATTCATGGCTCCAATGGTTATCTATGAGTCCAATCCAATACGCACCTTCCCCCATTTCCAATCTAAGTGCTAATCAATTACACATGAATGGAAAAGCAAGAAATAAGGCCTTCTAGATTATTGAGGCATTGTTGAATATCTTGGTTGGAATCCCAATCCATTCCTCTATTGTGAATGGTTATATATACTTTTGGACCATCACATCTTACCACAAACCTTCATTGAAATCAATCTCTAGAGGCTCTTTCCTGCTAATTCTTTGCCAAAATTGTATATATTCTTTATCCCTCACGTCCCCATCTTCTTGGCTTAGCTAATTGATCCCATACTACTAGAGGCATACTCTCATTTTCCTTTTTACCTCTCCATGGAATACTGAAGACCTTCTTAAAATTTGATTAAGTATTCCCTTTGGAATGTATGAAAGTTAGTGTTAGTAGACTAGATCCAGGTGGCCATCTTATAAATGATCCCGATTATGACAATTTTTGGGTCTTGCACTTTTGACACATTTTTCAAGGCTTTCCCATGCATTTTCACCCCAAATATATGCATGCCCATGGAGCCAAATCAATCTTTTAATTTTCTTTCCAATGAGATAAGGCGGACCTAAAATGGACAAATGAGCAAAAATTTATGGTCTTGACATGACTCCCATTCTTATAAACAACTCATATTTGTCCAACTTAGCATTCCCCCTAATTTCATGACAAGGTTAGGGTTCTTACACATTAGGAGGTTTTCCTCCTAGGGGTTTGTTGGCATTTATAAAATATGCTTTTGGCCTCTTGTTATGGGTTTTTATTCTAATGAGCATAGATGACATATCTCCTGTCAAATATGAGCTACCATCGTCCTAGATAGTTTGTATTTCTTTGTATATTGTAGAGTTTTCACTATTTCATTTATTAATAGAGTTTTGGGTTTCATTGTATTATTTTTCTCTTTATAACGTCTCTATGCTTTTTTGTTTGTTTGGTAGAAATTCCCAACACTTTTGGGTCCAACATTTCAACCATTGGATAAGAAACCACAACCAAGGGGAATCTAAGCTGTCAAAATCACTTGGGGATCACACTCGGCTTGGGATGCACCAACCCTTAACATGGATGGATTTTTGGGTGTCTCCTCTCGACTAAACACACCATAAGGGTATTGAACTCAGGTCGCCTAGAAAACTAAACTCACACCTTAACCAATTGAGCTAGTGGGAATTGACATAACATCTCTATGTTATGTATTCTATTTTGATTTCATTCCCAACATAATTCAAATCAATACCAACATGGCTTCCAATATTTCTTTGATCATTGTTAGCCTCCCACCTCTTCATAACCATCTTGTGCACCATGAAGAAATCCTTCTCTTAAATATCTTGTTGTAAAACCATATCCAATATCTATATCCATACTCATTTTCTTTCTTTAAGCTTGAAATTGAGGTATGTTCCTACTTAGGGATTGTCTTATGGAATGAGATGGAAGACTTGTGATTGTTAATTTCCATGTAAGTTGCTTTCTCCCATATATCTGTAAAACTTTGAGTATAACATGTGTATCATTGAGGGATGCATTTCCAAACAAAATCACATCATCAATAAACAACATGCGAGTTAAAAGAAGATCCCTTCTAATATTTATGCCTTTTATAGCTCCATGGGATCTTTCATGTACCAAATACCTACTTATTTCTTTTTCTACCATTAAAAATGGAAGGGGATATAAGGGGCATCATTATCTTAGTTCCCTTGTGGGATTGAATAAGTTTGTAGCTGAGCCATTGATTAAGAGTGAAAAAGAGATTGACAAGAAACAACCTTTTATCCAATTCATGAACTCCATATTGAATCAAACATGCATAAGAATCAACCTAATGTATGCCTAATTAGCCTTGTAATATGATTTTGAGAGATCCAATTTTATGATAAAGGATGACATATTTTAGATCTTGATAAAGTGGAAACCCACTCTGCCTATACCTATAGCTTCATGGATCTAGTTGTTGTTAAGAAACCCAAATTTTTCCTTAGATATTATGGGAGACAATACAAGATTGAGTCTCCTTGATATAAATTTTGATATGATCTTTTATACTGCATTACATAAAGGTATTGGCCTAAAATATTCAAAGTTTTTGGCATTATCCTTTTTGGGTACCATTGCCAAGAAATTAGAATTTAATACTCCCTATATATTTCCCTACCTCATTGATTCTTCAATTACAACTAGTAGATCATCTTCCAACAAATCATAGAATCCAATGTAGAATTGTATTGGCCGCTCATTTGAACCTGGGATCTTATATTTCTGGAAAGAAATACTACATATTTTAATTCCTCCTTGATCACTTCTTCCATAAGGTCACTGTTGTGTTCTTCATCTATGAACCGTGGAAAGTAAGATGAGAGTCTTACTACTTCTGCTATGTTGGATTTGTCTAGGTCCTTAAAACATATTTGAAAGTGGCTTACCCCAAATACTCCTATGTCTTGGAACTTTGATACCATTTCCCTATTCTCGTTAAGTATGTTCCAAATTATATTAGAAATCTTCCTCGCCTTGGCACAATTGTGGAAAATTTTTGTCTTTTCTCCTCGTGCCAACCATACTTCTCTACTCTTATGGCTCCACCTTGATTCTTCCCATTTCAAAAATTCCTTCTTTGAAGCTTCTAATTCTTTCAGCGATTCCCTCTCCTCATAAAATATGTATGTGGTGTGGTTGTTGTATACCCTTGAAATGCCTTTTTTAACACTTACTCTTTGAATTTGGGAATATTTGTATTTCCTATTTTCCCATTGCGTGGCCTCCGCTCCAACCACCTAGCCTCATAGACGTCATTTCGTGCCATCAATCTCTGCTTTTATTCGGGCAACTGGATCTGCTCGAACAGTGATCCAGGGGGTCATTCGTCATGAAAGTTACACTGATCCAAATAAAGAAGAAAAACGGTACAATGGCAGTAAAGTGGCAATGCTATGATTGGGTAAGAAGCAAGATTTAACCCTTTAAAGCATAAAGGGATGAGTCACACCAACTAGACTTAGCATATGTTTTTCAACCACTATCCAATGTAGAGCTAAACGGTTCTAATCCATTCAACAACGTTCCACATTACATAACATAGAGGCGGTGCAATGTTTTATGACATGGATTGGTCGTTGTAACATGCCGATGAGTGGACACATCAAAGGGTTCGCTGTACCATTGGCAACATATGTGAAATGTATGTGGCATAGTCATTGCTTTGTGCACGATTAAATGGCACCGTTCTGGCGGTTATAAGCATTTTGATCCGCTGCTATATTTGGTATAACGTTTGGTGCTCATTTATGGCACAGCTTGTGCACGTTTTGGCGGGGTTTAACAGATGGGATGAACAACAAATATATGGAACCGCTGTAACATTTTTTTATGGTACAGATCCACTTGGCGGATATTCATACGTTCCATTAGTAATATGATCCAGATCTGGCGGGATTCAACCTTGATTAAGCATTCAACGCATCATTTCTGTTGTGATGAAAATCGCGCAGGTAGAACAGAGGCCTCAAAATCGGGATTGTAGTTTCAACCTGCAGCTTTATATTCCATATGTTTTAGCCAGTGCGAGGGAGGAGTATTGCTATAATTTCTTGTTCCAGATACCTGTTCTGTTGAAGTCGACCCTTCTCAGTTATACTTGGTTTTTATTTAATTTCCAATTTGTAACTTGTAAGAGAAAATGTCTTGAAGACTGTATACAGAGACAGAGGACAGAGAGAGGGTTATAGCTGTGTATTTCCAGATTGTCGTTCGTATGTAAAGTCGATTACCCTCTGTCATGATTTAGCTTTCTTTGCCTTTTGTAAAGTCGATTACACTTTGTCATGATTTAGCTTTCTTTGCCTTTTGAAGCATGAATTGTAATTGCCAGGAGAGAGGAGTCTTGAGAGCTTTGCATAGCATCATTCTCATTACCGGAGTTGATGTTCAGAGATTCCAGGAACATTTTTGTACCATTTTAAAACCATCAATTGGATTGGTACCCATTGGAGATGGACCCAGAGAGCTCCAGAAGGGGGCAGGTGAACTCCGCTAACAACCAAGGCTTTGTGACTCTCACCGTTTCATCTTTCGCTTCGCTATTTTCTCATTTCATTCAGCCAGGATTTCATTTCCGGCCACAATTGTCATTTACTGGCGTTAATGATACCTTTATGTTGAGAAAATTATCATGAGCATTCGTGAAATTTTTAAATGCACACGTTGAGATCCCATTTATCATATTATGGTATCAGAACATGTTAACTGTTGGTGCTAGTTTGTGAATGCTTACTGGGTCTAAATCTAAGCTTGGTGAAGGAGAAATGGTAGAAGGTAAACTCCTGAGATTGGATCGAGGAGGACATTTCCGAGAACCACCATGTCTTCCACAAGGGGAAGAAAAGGACATAGCCAGGACATGAAAAGTCTGTTTTACTAAACCGAAGTTTTTGGAGGTTTTATCAAGATGAAAGCTATGATGAAATTCTAACTAAATGAGCCGGAAAGCGTAGCTGCTGAAGAAGAAAGAAGAAGAATCTTCATCCAAACATGCGTAAAATGCAGCAGCAGCGGAGTAGTAGGTGATGGTGATCCTCCTTAAACTAATCAGACTTCCTCTTCTTCTCATATTTCTCATTCAAATAATGCAAATACTAATATGCCATATTTCAAATTGAATGTGAAATTTGAATTACCAATATATTAAATGGAGATTCTAGATACTAGTGTGTCGTACACCAACTCAAGCAACTTGAAGTCTACTGCAGGGTGTAAGGCATTAATGATGACCCTTCCATAATTCAATTGGCCACTTTGAGAATCAGTGGGATGGCTCTTACTTGGTAGGAGAGGTACATTCCCAAGATCTTCGAAAGAATGGTAAAATTATTTCTGTTTGGAATGAATTCATTGAATTATTAAGGAAGCAATTTTATCCTTTTGGTCATATGCAACAATTAACCATGAGTTGGAAAACGTTTCGACAAGCTAAAGGACAAATTATTCAAGATTATACTCATGAATTCAAAAAAAGGGCTATTGCATTGAATATTTCATTAGATACGCATGAAACTCTTTTTAAGTACATTGGTGGCATGCATTCTATTTAAGACATAATTTTATTGATGTTTCTTAACCCCGTTAACTTGTATGATGTATGTGTTCAAGCCACAAATTTAGAAGCTAGGGGGAAGCATGTTAATGATACTTTTTTGAAGAAATCAGCTAAGTTTGAAAGAAAATCAAAAGATAAAGATAAGGGGAAAAAAGAAGATGGCTACTGTTAAAAAGAGGGTGAAAAGCCTACATGTTCGCATTGTCAGAAAGGGCATGATGTCTCTAAGTGTTGGAAACTCTACACGGAGTTAAAGGCCAAAGAAGTTTTATAGAAACAGAAAGATAAAGACAAATAAAACCACCCAAATGCTTATTCAAGACTTGGGATCCGACAGCTGTAACCTTCGTTCCATCACCTGAGTCGGATCCCAAGGTAAGAATAAAGGTATCTCACTTCCCATTGATGCAAATTCAAGTCCTAATGCAAGTAAAAATCTGCCATCTACTTCTAAGAATAATGATAAAGCTAGGAGTGCACTGTTTCATGTTTGAGTCATAGCAAATCACACAAAGAATGATACATTGTTTGATAGTGGATCTTCACAAGTAAATTTGATAATCGAAGAAGTATAGAACCGCATCTAGTTACTATGCCTCATGAAAACCCTATCCTCTTGGTTGGGTTACTAATGATACACAATTGCAAGTTACAAAGAAATGCGTTTTTAAAGTTTGCAATTACTGAAAAGTTTATGGATGGGGTAGAACTGGATGTAGTGCCACTGACATTTGTGGAATTGTACTTAGGAGTCCATATTTGTATGACCAGAAAGCAGTCTTTTATAGAGAGCAGAACAAATATCATCTCTTTAAAGATGATGTGGAATATACTGTACGAGCACATAAGACAAAACAAATCTAGCAATAGTTTCTGCAGGACAAATGAAGAGGCCGGTAAATGCTAGTAAGAATTTCGTATTAATGATGGTTAAGGTAAAGAATGATGAGATCTCTAAATATTTTGAAGGGTGTGATCCTAAACATAAAACTGAACCAATTGAAATCATTTATGAGTATGATGATCTATTTCATGATCCAAAGGGGTTACCACCAAAGAGAGAGATTCAACACGAGATACAGTTGCAGCAGGATGTGCCACTTCCAAACATAGCCATGTAACAGATGTCGGTAATGTAGAATGAGGAAATCAAGAAGCAAGTTCATGAGCTTATTGAGAAGGGGGTCATTCGGCTAAGCACTTCTCCTTGTGGCTCTTCTATAGTCTTGGTTCCAAATAAGGACATCCTCAGAGAATGTGCATCTAATTACGTGGCCCTTAACAAAATCACCCATCAAAAAATCATTGCCCTCTTCCTCGCATTGATGATTTGGTTTGACTGGCTAAAAACACATGCAATTTACTCTTTACTAAAATGGATCTCACAGAGGGTATCATCAACCGCTAATAACATGATGCTTGGAAAACAACTTCTAAACGAAACCGTAGGTTTCAAAGGAATGTAAATGCCTCTCTGGCTATGTAACGACCCCGCTAATTTTTATGGTCATGAATGATGTTTTTCGACCCTTTATTGATGATTTTGTAATCGCTTACCTGGATGATATCCCCTGCCTTTGAAGTAAGACTTAAAGGAAGAACATATTAGGCATGTGAAGAAAATTTTAGATGTACAGAGGAAGGAGAAGCTTTTTGTAAAAATGTCTAAATGCGAGCTTGCTAAAACTTCTTTAGTATATTTGGGTTATATTATTGGCGTGAGGCCAATCACAGTGGACCCGTACCTAAGGTTGTCATGAACCCGTCAACGCACCTAATACCGCTACTAAAACGTAAGTTTCTCGGGTGCTGGTTCAAGATTGAGGAAATTACTGGTTTTCCATCACGCTCCATTACATGCTGACAAGCATTAAAGAAATTTTCCAATGGAGAGGCAAGCACGTAGCCTTTCGACACTTTAGCTGAAAAGATCAACATTGCCGTTCGACATTTGCATTTTATGTGCAGCCATTCGGAACGAAATAGATGCTGGGTATGCCATGGGAGCCGCTTTGATGCAAGGGAGGAAGCCAATTTGTTACCATTCAGAAACATTCTCTACTACAGTAAGTAACCATCCGAATTGTATGACAAAGAATTATATGTTTTAGTACATAGTGTGAAGAAGTGGAAACATTATATCATGGGTAAAGAAACAATTATACATAATCGATCATCAACCACTTCACAGATTTACACCCCAAACTAAAGTAAAACAAAGTAGACATTTAAGATGGATGGAATTTTTACAGCAGTTTCATATTGTAATTAAATACAAAAAAGGGATTCATAACAAGGTAGCAGACATGTTATCGAGGCCACCTACAAACGCTTCAATCATTCTTCATAATAGTTCATTAACACATGAAAGTTATATTGAACAATATGCAGAAGATAAAGACTTTAAGAAAGCATATGCATCACTAATACATGGTAAACATGAAGAGAACTATTATGTGCATAATCAACTATTGTATAATCTTGGGAAACTTTGCACCTTAAAAGAGATTTCACGCATCCGGTAGCTGTCATAGTTCGTTGATTGCAGGGCATTTTGGAGTAAGCAAAACATTGTCATTATTGCATAATCATTGTTATTGGCCTCGATGCAAGAATCAGAAGCTAAATACATACGAGGATGTGTTATGTGTGAAACAAGTAACCCTAGCAATAGGAAATTGGGTTTATACACACCTCTTCCGCTTCTTCTCAACCGAGCATTTCTATGGACTTTGTAGAGGTCTACCTATGTCTAAAAAGGATGACAATTATATGTTGTTGTGGATATATTCAACAAAATGTGTATCTTGATGCTGCTGTAACAAGCGTGATCAATACCTGCTGAACAAACAACTCATCTATTCTTTCAGAATGTTTGGGTACATTTTGGGCAACCCATGTCTATTATTTCGGATCGGGATTCCCGGTTCTTGGGGGAATTTTGGTCAACATTATGGGAGCTTATGGATACTAAACTGAAGAAAAGTACAACTTTTCATCCATAGACTGACGGGAAAACAGAGGTAGTGAACATGACAGTGGTTCAGCTGCTCAGAGGATATTGTAGTAAACATCCTAAACTTTGGGATGAGCAGTTGCAGTATATACAACATGCTTACAATCATGCAGTTCATTCTTCCACGAAAAGATCTCCTTTTGAAACTTGTTTTGGTTATCTGCCAAAAACACCTATGGACTTTTCTTTTGGCAAAGATGTAGTGGATGGACATCATGATGCAGATAAATCTTTACAATTCATTCAGAGAATCCAAGCAATGCAACAGGCAGTTCAAGAACAGTTGGAGAAGAGCCAGGCAAAGTACAAAGCCGGGCATGACAAGCATCGAGTTGATCATCAATTTCAGGTTGGAGACCGAGTTTGGTTACATATCACCAAAGAACGAATGAAAGGTGAAGGTAAAAAGCTTAAGCCTATCAGGTATGGTCCTTTTGAGATCTTAGAAAAGATCAGTACTAATGCTTTTCGCTTGAATTTACCTCCATACATGCAAATATATTTAGTTGTCAATGTTGAGAATCTTAAATTGTATGAGCCTCCTATGATCATGGATGAGGAAACTCACATGCAGATTCCTTCGGTTGATGATATGGCACCTGAATATATGAATGAGTTACAGGGTGATGTCATTCTTGACAGAAATGTAAGGACTTCACGAAGGGGGAATGTTGAGTACCTTCGAGTGGGGCTTAAAGGTATGCATCCTAGCAAAGCAAGATGGATGGATATTGGAAAAGCGAGGGAGCTATACCCTCACTTACTTGCCGAGTGATTCAATCTTTTGGAGGTCCAAAAGCTCTCCAATGGGGAGGAATGATCCAGGGGATCATTCGTCATGAAAGTTACACTAATCCAAATAAAGAAGAAAAATGGTACAATGGCAGTAAAGTGGCAATGCTATGATTGGGTAAGAAGCAAGATTTAACCATTTAAAGCATAAAGGGATGAGTCACACCAACTAGACTTAGCATATGTTTTTCAACCACTATCCAATGTAGAGCTAAACGGTTCTAATCCATTCAACAACGTTCCACGTTACATAACATAGAGGCGGTGCAATGTTTTATGACATGGATTGGTCGTTGTAACATGCCGATGAGTGGACACATCAAAGGGTTCGCCATTGGAAACATATGTGAAATGTATGTGGCATAGTCATTTCTTTGTGCACGATTAAATGGCACCGTTCTGGCGGTTATAAGCATTTTGATCCGCTGCTATATTTGGTATAACGTTTGGTGCTCATTTATGGCACAACTTGTGCACGTTTTGGCGGGGTTTAACAGATGGGACGAACAACAAATATATGGAACCGCTGTAACATTTTTTTATGGTACATATCCACTTGGCGGATATTCATACGTTCCATTAGTAATATGATCCAGATCTGGCGGGATTCAACCTTGATTAAGCATTCAACGCATCATTTCTGTTGTGATGAAAATTGCGCAGGTAGAACAGAGGCCTCAAAATCGGGATTGCAGTTTCAACCTGCAGCTTTATATTCCATATGTTTCAGCCAGTGCAAGGGAGGAGTATTGCTGTAATTTCTTGTTCCAGATACCTGTTCTATTGAAGTCGACCCTTCTCAGTTATACTTGGTTTTTATTTAATTGCCAGTTTGTAACTTGTAAGAGAAAATGTCTTGAAGACTGTATACAGAGACAGAGGACATAGAGAGGGTTATAGCTGTGTATTTCCAGATTGTCGTTCGTATGTAAAGTCGATTACCCTCTGTCATGATTTAGCTTTCTTTGCCTTTTGAAGGCTGAATTGTAATTGCCAGGAGAGAGGAGTCTTGAGAGCTTTGCATAGCATTCTGTTCTGTTGCCGAAGTTGATGTTCAGAGATTCCAGGAACATTTTTGTACCATTTTAAAACCATTAATTGGATTGGTACCCATTGGAGATGGACCCGGAGACGTAGCCCAGGGAAGGGGGTGAACTCCGTTAACAACTTCTGCGTTTGTGACTCTCCTCTGCTGTTCTCATCTTTCAGTTGCTATTTTCTCATTTCTGTCCAGTTTGCTTTTCATTTCAGTTTACAGTTGTCATTTGATTATGTTAAATGATACTTTATGTGTTGAGCAAATTGACTATGAGCATTCCTAAAACTTTTTAAATGCACACAAGTTGAGATCCGATAGATCAAACAGGGACTGGGTCCCACGTCTCAGTTGTGAAAGAGGTAGCCCGCTGTCCTATGGCTCGATGGGATAATAGCTCTGGGCCTCCAGTTCCAGATGATCCAGGTGAAGACCCAGATCGAAACCTAGATTCTTATGTTCCAGAGTCTGATCCAGATGATCCATTCACTCTCTTCAAGTTATAATTAAATTGAAACATACCACTTTTCTCCTTGTCATCCTCATATTTCCTCCATTCTCTATTGACTATGTCAATTAATTATAGGTCCTTGAGCAAATATGCATTAAATTTGAATGTACCTAAAGGTTTTTCATCTATTTTTTCCACTTGTAGAAAAGTGGGAACATTATTCAATATCTACCCTTCCCTAACCCATGACCTAGATCTTTCTATTTCCTACAAAACAACTTTATTTATAAAAACCCTATCTAGTCTTTTGGATATACCATTCCCTCCTATGCTATTGTTCCTCCATGTTGAGCTAGGTGCAAAGGCTCCAAGTGACATAATTTACAAACCTCTCTTATCGAGAAAAAACTCTACTAGTGGATCCATTCTACCTTGTTCCCCCAAAATATCTCCCTATCTTAGAACAAAAGTCATATATCCACCCAATATTACATTATTTATTCTAACCACTTCTAATTCAAAGTAATTATCCCAAAACTATTTCCTATGCTAAAGGGACCATATACATAAATCAAGGTAAATGCTTTTCATACCTCACTTGAATACAACTCTGTGCATATGGATGATGGGAGTTAGTAAATAATCTTTACATATACATATTTTCTCCACCCAATTTCTAGTCCCCTTGATTTCCCTTCTTTGTTCAAAGCCACAAAAGTCTAACTTGGAAATATTACTAATAAAAAACCTATAGTCTTCTCATTGTCAAACATAGTCTCTTGCAAAATTAAATTGTATTGCTTATGTATTCTCTTGTACCTATTTAGGATGTTTCTTTTGAGGGTACCCCTCAGAACCTTGACATTATAGGACATAAGAAATAATAATCATATTTGACCTTTGGAGGGGGATTTCCCCATTCTAAGGGCCCCTATAATATTCAATTGCTTGCATGCTCTTTTGCTAGATTAAGAAAACACTTCCTCCACGTTGTTGCTTGGATTCTTGTTATATCTTGTTCCAAACCCAAAACCATGTATTTTTTTGATGACCTAAAATGGTATTGGTTTCTCTGAGTAGGCATAAATTATTCATCAAAATCATTTGAATTGTTGTGACTATCTATAATCATGAGATCTAGCTATTGATTCTTATTGTTGGGATTGATTCCTACTTGAAGAGAGACATGGCCCTTTTCCTTTGATCCCTTTAGAGGTTTCTCAAAATCCTTAGTTTTTCTAGATATCCATCTTGGGTGAGGGGAACTTGTAGGAGATAATGTTTGCTGCATATAACCTCTGCTACTCCTACTAACTTGATATCTCTTCTCTTCCAGATCAATCAGGGAGGGAACCTACTTTTTTGGGGCCTTACTCCCTTAAGGGACCTTCACACTATTTTATATCATATCCACAAAGGTATGGATTCTAGTCTCTAAATTTGTTGGAATCTCTACTATATGATGACCAAACATCATCTCCTCCTCCCGAGAAGACTTGTCAAACTTAGTATGCTTGATTTTTAAAGGACTTAGATTTTTTCCCCTAGCAATATTATGGAGTATTCAAGCAACAATATCTAAAATTGCATCCTTAAAAAAATAAAATGGATTACTTTTATCTTCATTAGATGACTCTCCACTTATTTGCACTAAGATACATTGGCCTGGTTTTGACTTCAATGTTTTGATCATATACTTGCTCTTCTATGGCCTCTTCATTTGGGGTAGAATTCTTAGGGCATGCCCAATGTAAATGACTCACCATGTAGGTGGGAAATACTCCATCTAAAAGGAAGTTTTACATATTCAAGATCCCACTTTCTCAACCCATGATTTCAATATATATTCCTTTAGGAATCCATCCCCAACATTCATCTCTGCATAAATACTAGACACATATGTACCTTCCAAGTTCCTTGTCCTCTCATCAATATCCAAAAATTTACGTAGCTTATTAACTATTAAGGTTTGGGTTCAATCGATCCAAAGATCCAAAGGTAGTGAGTGTAACTTAATCCATAGATGCTGAATATCAACTCTCTCCTTTGTAGGATCAAAGAGAGGAGTCCATTCCTTGAGGGAAAAAAATGAATTCTCTCAATACCACTTATCTGACTAGATGGTGTCCCTCTCCTTCCTTAATTTGAACATGAACATTATCCATCCCTTGGCTAGAATGTGATAATTTGGTGCATACCCTAGCTGTTGCTTCCATACTTTATGGATCCACTCACCCATGGTTTCTTTGATATCACTCTCCCATGGAATTTCCCTACTAAAATTGCTGCTTGGTACACTAAAACTTGGTCCATCACCACATCAAACCCGATTCCTAGCTTCATCTTCTCATTTTTTTTTATTTTGACACACTTCACCTTCTTATTCCACCTTCTCACTAGATCCCCAACTCATTTACCACCTCTAGATCATATTTGAAGTCCTTACTACCCTTGAATTCCTTCAAAAATATCCTAAAGAGACAATGGAACAATCTCAATATTTTGCACGAGAGATAATATGCTTTCATCCCTTATTCCTACGATGAATATGGGTGGGGAATATTCTTTGAGTACCACCTCCTTTGGGGGATCTTGACAATAATCATTAGTGCATAAGATATGATATCGATGAATTTTCTCTTGTAAGCACTCTCCACCATGAATTCCATTGGGTACAATGTCACACCAATTTCCCCCCAAATCATGATCACTAACAATGCCACGAGTACCCTCTATCCTACCTTTAGAGTGCACAACACTTTCCTTCCATGAGGGGCTCAAAAAGTGATATTGAACTTGAATTGGAATAGGAGTAGCACTAGGACTAATAGTGTTTTCCCCACATCATTGGAAGTAAATGGGAGATGAGAAGAACTTGCTTTGTTATTATTACATAGCTCCTTTGTTTGTCCTTTGAAAACCTTCCTATTATGCAAAGACCCTTGTCCTCCTATGTTAGATCCTTCCTCCATTCTCCCTCTCCTTCATATACACACACCCTCTCTCTCTCTCTCTCTCTCACACACACACACACAAAGTATCTCTCTCTCTCTCACACACACACATTCACATAAATCCAAGAGGCTATCTCAACTGGTTGTCGCCAATGTTGTTGGGCATTTGGCTAGTTCCATTTTAGCATGTGTCCAATTCAAATCCCCTTGAGTGAGGTGCACCTGTATATGCCAATGAGTTTTCTAGGGATGTTATCCATGAATATAGGGAAGTATCGCTTAGATTTTCCTGTGAGGTTTTCCTTGGTTATATATATATATATATATATATATTTTCATGTGTGCATGTGTTTGTTTATTGTTTTTAATATGCTTTGTTTTTTGGGGGGGTTTGTTTGTTAAGTAGGTTATTATTATTATTATTTAATTTTGTTTTGTTAATTGATTTTTTTTTGCATTTCTTTAAAGCTGAGAAAATGTTTTGTTATTTTTTCTTAATGCTTTTGTCCCCCTTTTCTAAAAGTTTTATTTTTTGTATTTGTTTTCAAAATTTGTTGTTTTTTAAATGGGGATGAATGCCAATGAAATAGGGAGAATAAGGCAAGAAAAGGGAGCTAATAATATGAAAGCTAGTAGAGTTCAATAATATATTTTATTTACTAAATAAAATTTTAGTTTAATGTTGAAGCTACTAGAGTTCAATGATATATTTTATTTACTAAATACAATTTTAGTTTAATGTTGTAGTTGTTATATAGTTAATTGTAATAATTTTATAATTTTTTTTCATAAATGTATTTTATTTAAATTAAAAATTTATTATCTTTTTCTTTTTGTCACAAGGACTGAGAAATTGTATTCATTAAAAAGGGTGTGGTCAAGGCCGCTAAGTACAAAAATAAAAAATCGGTATATATAACAAAAATCCAGTTCCAATAGTCCAGCTAATTTCCAAATCTCTAATCTATTTCTAAAATTCCATTGCATCCTGATACCATTTCTATGTTGTACAAAATATATCTGATAGAAAACACCTAGTATTCTTACAAAAAAACAAAACATATCTATATTGAAAATGGAGCATTCTATACCTATTCTTTTTTTAGTACTTCTTTAGTTGAAGGTGCCACTCCTGTATTCAGGTACGAAAATTTCCTCAGTCTCTTCACCTCCTGATAGTGAGAGCAACCCGTATCCATAGCCTGAACCAAAGACTTTGACCTTGCCTCCCGTTGATCTAATTTCTGCTGCAGATATTCCCCATGCCTTCGCAGATAATCTAACCAATGCTGAGCCACTATTAACACTCGATGTTGAGCCATCGTTTCTAGAGAAAATGTAATTGTAGAACTAAGTGTATTAACCTTAATTATCAATTTATGAATTGTTTTGAAGTTGTCCTCCACAAATTCCTCTTCTTGTGCCGAAATTCCCCTACTAGATTCCATTAAATTTTCCATTTGCATGAAATTGAAACGATAGTTAAATTGAAGACTAACCACCTCACAACTTACCGAAATACCTCCAGACTTCCCTCGCACTAGATTACATCCCAGGAACAACGAAATATGTTAGGGATGTTGAATGAGAATGTAATCCTGAGAACCCCCTCTGATGAATACTAGGAAACCACCGTCACAAATGAGAATTAAAGAGACAAACCCAATTGGACTATTCTTTCTACCCAAACAATTAAATAGGTTGCATGCAACACTTACTAGGACATCTCACACCAGAATACCATCCAGGGATGACACAAATTGCCAAGGAAAATGAAGGAAGCTGCACTCCTGAGAACAACCCCACCTTAGGACCAGGATTCTGTCAACCCAATTGAGAATGGAGGTTGCAAACCTAGCTTGAAACAATTTATAGCCAGACCAAATCAAATGGATGCATGTCATCCTTCTCATTATTTCAGGCACAATTCACAATGAATTCGCCGTGCAAAAATACAATCCACTGACCTCATAAACTAATTTCACCTTCGTGGCATGTACTTCCATCACCTGGGCATAAATTTGCATTATTGTTGCACTCCCATCCATTGTCAAATCTATCAAACAAGAATCAAGATGAGGCTATGAGCGTACTGCATCCCTTAAAGTCCCATGGGGCCAAGTACGCATTCCACATGCACTTTTCCATGTCTATGCTGGCTTCATAATCAAATTTAATGGTTGCGAAACCTTCACCATGAACCAAAGATATTTGAATCGGTCTAGTCGAGATTTTAAAACAATGAAGTGACGAGAATACTCATTTTGCATGAGCCTACCACGTGTTAAATACCAAGCATTCCTTACGTGGACCCCACCCATATTCATAGCCCCTTTCATTAGGGAGGAGTTACATGTCTCACTTTCTTGCAGACTCCCAAGGAACCTGGGGCTAAACTAATGGATCTATTAGCCATTTCATCTGCTTCGTTGTTATTTTCCCTCAAGATGTGGAAAAATTGGCCAAAAATATTGGAAAAAGAGAGTCAGATCCTCTCGATAAGACATTTTAACTTGATCTCCTTTGGTTTGGATCCATAGACAAAGTATCATATCGTATTTTTGGAATCCCCCACTATATTCAGCTGCGTGATTTGCTTATGATGTGCCAATTGCACCCCCTGATAAACCTCATAGGATTCAGCATTATTGTTTGTGATAATACCTATATTCCAATAGAAATCCAATTATTTATTTCCTCTAGGGCCATACATCACCCCCACCTGTGTTAAGTACCTGGATATATCTGAAGAAAAATCTCAAAATAAACCCATGATATCAACAAGAATAATCCAAACCATTCACCAAAATACTGAACACAAGAAATAGTCAAAACCCTTGAGGTAGGGTAACACCATATATTAATCCTTAAGGAAGGATAACACTCCTCAAGCAATGCTTGATACATTCACAATATTCTTCACTATGCCTCAATACATTGCTGACACTTCTTTATATAACATTTTCTATATTCTAGGAACATTCTAGAGAAAGAATCTTCTAGAAACCCTATTTATTATATCTAAGTACCATGATAGTGGACCTAGTCCACCTTACATTGAATGGCCTCCACTAATAATACCTAACTACATTCCCATTGGGTACATCCCTAGGTACCCCATATTACCTCCCTAGGTATACTACATTCCATCCCCCTTCACATGTTTCATCCTCGAAACACATGAATAAACCATACAATATGATCGGCTAAGCAATGTATCCAACTGGTACCAAGTATGACCATCCATCCATTATAATGGAAGACGAACATGATGTCCAACTATTGCCTTGCCACCCTGATCTTGCTTTGCATTGTGTCGGTGTTGTCATGGGATTGGTTCTCTAGTCTGATGTCTTCTTGTAGTGCCGGTAGGCCTCCATGCACCTCTAGATTGGTTTCCTTTCTAGTTCCTTGCTAGTGCATACATGTGTTGATTCTCACGTCCTTTCCTTGATGATTGTTGTTTCTCTATATGACGTGGATGACGATATATAACAAATGTAGGAATCCGTTCTGTTTTCTTCAAATCTGCAACACATTGTGCCTTTGAGTCGATGACCTCCTTAGCTTCCTGATTATGTCCTTCCTATGGTTTTGCTTCATTTCCTTCTATAGACTCTGCCTCTGATTCAACTTTGGACTCAACAATAACTTCTTTGCTGGCCTCCATGGGCCCATATTTCTTACTAAGAGACACATCCTGTAATGTGATTTTCTTTTTCTTGTACCACAATTTCAAAAACTTCTTTTGCACATTAATATTAATGGTATCCACTGATTCTATCCAAGGATATCCTAAAACAATATCCAAATCATCCATATCTGTAGCATGAAAATCTAAATGCAACACATATTTATCCATAGTGATCTTCAAATCTTTAAAAATTTGAACATGTTTATCAACAACCTATGTGATGTGAATATGCTTTCCAGGAACTTGCAATCTATTAACCAACTGAACATTGATAAAATTTTGTTGGCAACTAAGGTTAATATAAACAATGGCATTTTCTTTATGAATACAACCATGAAGCTGTAATATAGATTTGTCACATGAAAATAAAACCTTGGTGCTCTCTTTATCTTGTTTTCCAACATGAGACCACCTATCTAAAATCATTTTTTCCAATTCTTTATTTGGAAGTCTCATCAACTGGAAATAGTCCAATGATTTCTTCCATGTTGAGGCATCCTCCCTGAAATGAAGAAATGGCGAAAATTGTCATCGTTATTTCCATTCTGACTTGTGGGACTTTATAAATTATTCAATACTAGGACCATTATCATTCCCAGTAAAATGCATCTTGCTTGGAATGAATCTTCAACTAAAAACTGAAGCTTAAAAATAACTTTACTGTGCAAATCACGCGGCTTTTTCTGGAAAACCCTGAAAATGGACGAATTTAAAATGTTGATAACTTCACTACCTTGAATCCGTTTCGTCCAAATTGTTTTTGAAATTTGGTATTTTTCTGAGAGGAATTCAAATATCCAATTTGTTTTTCCAAATTCAGCTCAGAACTTGAAGTGCGCCACCCTCTTTTTTCCTTAGAAAAAATTTGCAAAAAGAGCAAAAAATTATTCCCTTCTTTGGCCAAGGAAAGTTCTCTGATACCAATTGTTAAGTACATGTATATATTTGAAGATAAATCTCAAAATAAACCCACAATATCAACAAGAATAATCCAAACCATTCACCAAAATACTGAACACAAGAAATAGTCAAAACCCTTGAGGTAGGGTAACACCATATATTAATACTTAAGGAAGGATAACACTCCTCAATCAATGCTTGATACATTCACAATATTCTCCACTATGCCTCATTACATTTCTTACACTTCTTTATATAGCATTTTCTATATTCTAGGAACATTCTAGAGAAATAATCTTCTAGAAAGCCTATTTATTATATCTAAGTACCATGATAACGGACCTTATTTAATAATATAGTGGACCTAGTCCACCTTACATTGAATGGCCTCCACTAATAATACATAACCACATTCCCATTGGGTACCTCCCTAGGTACCCCATATTACCTCCCTAGGTATACTACAACCTACCTCCCCTGGGTTTCCTTTTGATGCCCTGTCAAAACATAGAGTTATCATAAATGGAAAGTAATCCAATTACAAAACTCCAACGCTGATACTCAAAGCTTCCAGAATGATCTTTGGAAAATCTTAGTGGAATTTATCACTTGGATATTGAATTTGGCCATCCAAATGTCCTCCCCTGGATCCAATTTCTAAATATTTTCCACTCTTATTCTTTTGGTATTCAAGTATTCAACCATTTTCCTAATCTCATGAGTTGCAACAAAGGATGGTGGAATGAGCTTATTTTTAAAAATGGCTTTATTTCTATCCAACCACAAATGCCAACAAACAAATTTTGAAGATGTTTTCCATGTTCTTTGAAACACAGATTTCCCATAAAAAGAACTCTTATATGTAGATCCCCATTTCCCCACCAGGAACTTACACGATGAGGGCCATGATATTTTATGAGTCAATTCTAAGTACACGAGATGCCATACATGTTTGGAGTATTCACATTCGAGGAATATATGTTGGGATGATTCTAGTGTTTGTCTACATAATTCATATCTAAAATGTCCCTTGAAACCTCTTTTGCTCAGGTTCTCCGCTGTTAGCAATTTGTTTTGGGCTAATAGCCATAAAAAAATATTGATTTTTGGAATCCTGTCATTATTCCATACATTTTTCCACATGTTTTTTTTGTTTGTTTGTTTGTTTGTTTGTTTGTTTGTTTTTAATTTAATTTTATTATTATTATTATTATTATTATTTATTTCAGGGAGCGAGAGTCGCCTAAGCAAATCCTTGTATCCTTCCTTCACCGTGTAGCCATTCTTATCCCATCCACAACAATCTCTCTACTCTTGATGTATCGGGGCTACTCCTTTAAGAATTAAAAGGAAGGTCTGAGCAAGTTGAGTGAGATGAGGAGGGATTGGTCCCAAATCCCACCCCATCCAAACTGCATTATATTTCCAAACCGAAATGTGATAAAGGGATTTGTTTTTCAATATATTTAAAGCCAATGCCAAAGAGGTGCCAAAGATAAATCATCTCGCAGAGGGACTGAGCCAATAAAGCGGTCATCCCAAATATGGATATTCTTCCCATTCCCCGGGATCTAGATGAGAGAGTCCTAAAAATAAGGCAAGGAGGCCCTAAGCAATTTCCAAATAGGTGAACCTACCTCCCTTCCTAGGATGGCATCTAAACATCACCTTCTATCCCTTGAGAAATACGTTTGACACAAAGCTTGCTTCCACCATTCATTTTCTCGTGTCACTAATCTCCAAAGAAGTTTTGAGCCCAGGGCAATACTTACCAATTCTGGATCTCAGACTCCAAGACCACCATTGTCTTTTGGAAAACAAACTATACTCCAATTTACCAAGTGAAATTTCTTTGAATTTGATTTACGCCTTGCCACAAGAATTTTCAAATTACTTGACCCATAGCCTTCTTGATACCAACTTGTGCCAATAATACAAAAAATTGAAAAATAAAAAATTCATTATCTTTTTCATAAATATATTTTATTTGAATTCAAAATTCATTTTTCTCTATTGTTTTAATAAAAATTTGAGCACATCAAAATAACTTGTTTTTATATAAATAATAATTGAATTACTTTAGCACATTTTGTGATTTTAGAAAATTTTCTTTTATTCCATTAATGAAAAATATACAAAAATCTTAAAATATTAAAACATATCTTATTTCAAATTTATTAAATTCCTTAGAATAAACAAAAATAAGCTTCAACATTTTAAAGATTTTAAAAAACATGATTTTTTTTAAAACATTCACGTAATTCAAACATGATCATTTTAACATATAATCATAAATAAATCATTTAAAAGAAACCAACTAATACTATTAAAAAAACCTAGATGTTATGAAATAACTCATGATAAAAAAATCATCCATTTTGTCCATTTTTAGAAGGAAATTTAAAATAACAACTTTGCAAACTTGTCACTATGTTTGAACAATGTTTAAAGGGTTGATGCTCAAGGAAAAGAGTTAATGGTCGAAGGTTGAGGGTTAAGAATTTTGGGTTAATGGATATGAGTTAAATGTTTAGAGTTAAGTCTTAGAGTGTAATGGTTTATAGTTAAGATTTAGGGTGTAGTTCAAATTTATGACTATGTGAGGATTATGGGTTAAGGATGATGTTTTAGGGTTCAGGGTTAAATTTTATGAATATACTTAATTCCAAGGTTAATGGTGTGTGGGTTAAGGGTTTATCATTAAAGGATAAAGGTTATGGATTGATGATTAAGAACCATGACTTCATGGAAGGGTTAAGATTGAAAGTTGAGGATTGATGATTGAGGGTTGAAGTTTAAGAATTAATAGTTAACACTTAAAAGATAATATTAAGTGTTTAATGACAACATTAAAAGTTTAATATTGAGATTTTTTTATTAAAAATTAATACTAAGATTTAGGGTTAAAATTTTGAACGATCAAATTTTATAAAAGATAAATTTTATGGATTTATAATAAAATATATGGTTAATGGTGCGCGGGTTAATGGTGTAACATTAATATATAAGGTTATAGTTTAAGAATGGAGTGTAAAGGATAGAGGTTTGGAAATTAATATTTAAGGCTAAAAGATGGACTGCAAAAGATAAATGTTTAAAGAATAATATTTATAATGGAAGATTTAAGTTTTTATATTTAAAAGTTGAAAAAAGATTCAAACTTTTATTCCCATGACTTTTATTAAAGTTGAAAGTTTAAAGTGATATATTAAAAATTTCAAATTAAGAGATTTAAAAGGCAGATGATATTAAAGTTAAATTTATATATTACAAATTTAAAATTAAAGTAAATTTATATATTACAAATTTAAAATTAAAGTAAAATTAAGATTTATGATTTAAGAATTATTTTGTAAAATTTAAAATTAAAATTTTATAGATAATTTTAAGAATTCAAAATGAATTGCAAGGTTGATAATCTAAGGACTATAGGTTTGGCATTAAAGTTTAGAAAGTACATGTTAAAGGTCCTAATTTTTTAAAATGAAAACCACATATTAACAATACCTTCATTATAAAATTTAATATTTAATTAAAAATGCTATGACACTAAAGTTATTCCACCTTCAAAGGAGAAATGAAACACTCAAATAGTTTGGTTTTCTCGGAGTTAAGTCCTATATTTTAGTATTAATTTTAGTTTTTGTTTTCTATGAATTATTTTCTACTAATTATAGTGTATAACATTTTGGTGAAAATAATACTATTTGATTTATATTATAATTTTATTGCACTTGTAAAATGTTTTTTGTTAAGAAAAATGAAATTAAGTTTTACGGAAAAATGAGGTAAATATTATAATTTTATTGCACTTGTAAAATGTTTTTTGTTAAGAAAAATGAAATTAAGTTTTACGGAAAAATGAGGTAAGTTTTAAATTTAAAGTTTCATTGTGCAAATAATAAAACTTACATCATATCGAAATAATCTTTATTTTTTAAGTTTAATATTAAGTTATGTACTTCAAAGGGGTTATAGGAATTTGAATTAATTTACTTTTCATTATGAAAATAAATATTTAAATGTTTTGATTTTTAATTAAATGTTTTTTTGTTTTTGTTATTTAAATGTTTTGATTTTTAATTAAATGTTTTTTTGTTTTTGTTTTTTAGAAGGTGATAAGAATTATTATAATTTAGTGGTTAATTGATAATACAAATAATTATTATTGGTTGTTATTTATGAATATGGACTAATTTATCATTTTTATTTAAAAAAAAAAAACATGCCATCTAAAATAATTCATTGGTGGTTCATAAGGGGGCAACCTTCCACTCATGTTAGATATCTATAGGTCATGGGTCATTAACCCATTTCCTTACGTTTGAAGAAGACAAACTCTTAGCCGATTAGAAGTAGTTTTAGGTCTTACTCCATGAAAATGTGGTTTTAGCTTAGATAGTATTCGTTAGTAAGCCAATAATTTAGCCAATTAGAAGTAGTTTTAGGTCTTACTCCATGAAAATGTGGTTTTAGCTTAGATAGTATTCGTTAGTAAGCCAATAATCCTTGTGGGCACCACAAAGGTTATTTCCAATGGAGTCATGTGATTTTTAATAACACATAGGCTTCATCTTATACATGAGACCAAAATACTAAAAGGGAACATATGTGCGTAATAAACTTCCTACACTAATCCATGAGAGAAGAATATGCACAAACTTAGAACATAACTGTTACAAACAAATAAGAGAAACAATAAATCATTAAACAACATGATTTTCCAGCGATAATCATTATGAGGAGAAAACCTCAACACTCCAAAGCAAACTCAATGTATTCTTCAATGATGAACAACAATTATAATACACTTTCAAAGTTGTGCTCTTAACATGAGTAATTAGCAGTGAGCTCCTTCTTACTGGGCTCTCTAAACCAAATCAAGTTTACACTATGCACTCCAGGACTACACTGACCACCCCATCCTATATGTGTTAATATGCCAACTCCCTACGCCCATATCATGAAGCCTTTTGCAATGGAATATCTCAAGCCACTAAATAGGCTTCATCATATGAAATATCATGAGTTGCACATTGTTATGGCCCACAAACTATGAATGGTAAACTCATTATTGATTGTATCAAGGTTATCCTAACTACTATATAACTAAGTCAAGATTGACCCAACAAATACTATCCCATTCTTTTTCCTCAAAAAAAAGTTTCATTTTCCAAAAAAGTTGAAGCATACTCTAAATTGCAAAATAATATTTATTTGGGAAAAAAATGTTAAAAGACAACTTAGTAGATTTTTTTTTTTTTTCCTTTTCAAAGAGAAACAACCAGATTATCACAAATGATTAAACTAAAACTGTAATATCCCAAGACCGAGCCCCAGTTGTAATTATAAATGTAACATGTTTTATAGGTTGGTGAGCCAAGTGATTATAAGCTAGGAGGCTTATGTGATGATTAGGCAAGAGAGCCTAGATACTAAAGGTCAATGAGAATATTTTTGTATATGTAAATACTCATATCATTAATATAAATACATCGTTGCATGTAGACCTACCACGATAATAGAGAATGGGGGACTAAGCTCCACTAGGTAGGGAAAGGGATGGGGCTAAGAGGCTAGGAAAATGGGCTAAGCTAGAGGGCTTATCTCTAAGGGGAAAATATTATATTATTATTACCTAAAAACTAAGGTTGGACTTAACCTATGTTATCCTAAGTTCCTTTGGGGAAAGGAACGAACTCCAAGTGGAGAGGAACGAGATTCCTGGACGACCAGGTGTCAATCCTGACACATGTAGTTTTATGTGGGAAAGTCTGTTCATTCGATGGTTTCTCCACCATTCTTTCCAAGCTTCCCATGCACCCACAGATTCACGTAGGAAGCCATGACCTCCATTATCGACCTCTGAGCATGCACACACCTCTGAGCATGCACGGACTTCTGGAGCCATATCCCGTGTTTTCTTATCATCATCTGAAACTTGTATTCCTCCTAGGTGGCACAACGTACCTGTGCCTACCTAAGTTGTGCTAAACTTGTCTATTATGAAGAACGCCTATTCCAAACCTGAAGGCGGTTGTTGTTGCCATCACTTGTGCATTAGATAAACGCTGAAGTTGTTTTCACCTAAGCCTACTGCTGGTTATCTGGGAGCGGGAGTGAAGAGGTGGGTTGTCAGGCCCGTGGAATGAAGAGGCAGGTTGTCAGGCCCGTGAGCAACTCTCTCTAGGTGAGAGAGTTTGTTGGAAAAGAAGAAGAAGGTTGTCCGGCCTGTGAGAAAATCTCTCCAAGTGAGAGAGGTTGTTGGGGAAGTGATTTATCCTGGAGGGACCCCAACAACAACTATAGTGCTCTGAGAATTCCTGTCGGGCCTATTGCTGAAGCCCTGGAAGAGAAGTGGGGCAACCAAAGGACTATTGAGCAGAGAAGGGGTAGACTTCCTGGGGTGGGACATGCATGTGGGGAATGAGAGTTTGTAGGTTGTGTGTATAAGTTGGCTCCTGGGAGAGAATCCTTCCTGATTGACTGTGTAGCATCCCATTGTCTCAACCTAGCCTAGGAATCCATTTACCCGGGTGAAGTTTAGTCCCAACTCGAGGGTGACCCACTGCTGAGAGTGATGAGCAACGTGGTCTATGGCTGGGAGGTTTGTGGAAGGTCTGCACACAGTTGGTGGTCTTCTCTAAAAAGATAAGTATCATTTATGTGTTCATTTACTTGCTTTGTATTTGTACATGTCTGATATTTATAAATATTGCCTGTATATGTTGTATGTGTAGGCTTACTGTTATTTCCGTATTTATCTATATATTAGCAGAATGTAATTGTCTTTTAAGTTTTATTTGTATGATGTTCTTCATGAGTCTCTGTGTGCTATAACACAGTGGCCTAAGGTTGGGGTGTACTACCAAATCTGGTATCAGAGTTACAAATTGGTATCAAAGCTTGAACATAGCAAAATTGTAATAACATGCCCCGAGTTGGGTGGTTGGGGACGCTACAAAAACTCTGTTATAAAAAATTAAACAAATTCCTATACATCCAACAATACATCTAAGCATAGTCGTGTTCATTCATGACTTCCATCAACTTCTAAATAAATGAAGAGACGAGGAGGGTTTTGCTAAATAAGTTGTATTGAATTAGAAACACAAATTATAATTGAGTTTGTATTAAAAACTCTTCTTAAGTTGTAGAATGTTCTTTCCATTTTTATCAATTAAATTACATGTTAAATATTAATAAAGGATTTCTTCATACTTTTTTAGTGGGTAAAAGGGTATTTGGTATTGAATTGTGTGTATAATGTTAATAAGGATTTATTCATATATATATATATATTTTATGGGGTAAAAGGTATCTAGATATTTAATGGGGAAGGTAATATAATAATTGTGTAATTTAAACATGTTTAAAATTTGGATTTTTGTTTTCAATTTTTTTAATTTAAATTCTTTTAAAAATTTAAAAAAATTATAAAATTACAATCAAAATATAATAGAAATTTTTGAGAATACTGAATTAATAATTTCAAAAATTAGATTAGATTTGAGTGATGATGGCTAAATCATAAAAAGTTTAGAGTTCTATTACAACTCTATCATCTTCAAACATTAAAGTATTAATAGTTGTATGACATTAAATATAATAACGTTATTTATTTATTTAAAATAATGATTTAAGAAAGAGGAAATGTATAGAACACATCAATCCGTACAAATGGTGGCATGAAATTACATTTAAGAAAAATAATGTTTATAGAACATGATTTAAGAAGACACAATTTAAAAACAACGAAAGGAAGAAAACAAAATTCTCAAACACATTATGGAAAGTTTCGTGATATAAATTTTAAGTTATGGATATAAATAAGAATAATTATTTTAATTTTAAGTTATTTAAAAATAATAATTTTAAAAACTATATAATTATGTGTAATTTTAATTTAATATTTAAAAATTTTGAATTTAAAAATTATACAATGGTTAATGTTTAAATTTTCTAAATAATTGTAAATTTTCAATTATAATTAAGTATGCTATTTTCAAATAATTGTTAATTTTCTAAGTATGATTGTATCATTTCTTGGTTGTGTTAGAATGCTTATTGATTAATCACATTAAGTGTCATATATAGATTTATGCAATATACACTTAAGGTTTTATGGATGTAGGAGGTAAACAAATTTGTATGCAGAGGCACATTGCTTAGTGTAAGTGAGATGTGCAATGTCCATGCTAAATGTTATGCTAACACGTGGCATTTAAAAATAACAAATAAATATTTGAACCTGAAAACGTGTGTGTGTGTGTTTAAGGAAAACTTTGTGGGATTTCCCTCCTTTGAAATGTCCAGATGGAGCGTGGTGCAACCCCGAACCACAATAGCATTTGGTAATCCATCGAGACTAGAACCGTGGCTAGACTAGCACTTTCAACCTCATTGCAAACTTTTCCTTGTATGTGTTCGAACATATTGAGCTAACCTATCGGGCTTAAATATATTTTTTCCAAGGAAAACCTCACATGACCCCCTTCTTCCTTAGAATATCGAGATAGAGGGAGGTTCAATCACCAACCACAACAATAGCTAGTAACCAAATAAGACTTAGATTCAGAGCTCAATTGAACTTGAACATCACCTGAACTAGAATTGGAGACCTCACAATGAACTCTGCCTTAAATAGTTTGTTTGTATTGATTGAACTAAGCCATTGGACCACTAAGCTTATATATATAGTTGTTTTACAAGAAAAAACATAATATCTTGATTTCAAGAAAAAAAAAATGGTATTACATTCATTAGGTATTCGAAGACACATCAAACTATATAGTTCCCATTACACTACTTTACTATAAGGTCCATTTAAGTTTATGTCATAAGTGGGATTCCTCTCCTTTGAAATGCTCAGATGGAGCATGGCACAAATACTAGTGTATCATCCCCACTATAATCCCCAGTTTAATTAATGCTTATGTAGACATAATGTGTGGCTACTGCCAAAGCGATGTAATATGCGAATTGTATTTCAATGTTTTAATAATAAAATGTGATGCCAACTGCTAAGGGGACATGGACAAGAGATGGTGGATGAATTAATCCACAAGAGGGGTGAGTGTCTAGGATAACGGCCAATAGGGGTCCAAGGGGGAAATTACCCATGTTTATGGATTTAACCCATTTTCCTAAATCTATTATTTGTATATGAACCTTCCCATTTCTGATTGAGTGTTCCCAAAGCCAATCATTGAATACATGTAAGAGGGGGGGTGAGAGTAGTCACATCCCAAATTTATTGAGCACATGGGGGTTGAGTACAATCAGCTTGGGGAAGAGTGTGAGTCAAAAAAGACAAGTAAAAGAGAGGAAATTCGTATGGGTTGGGGGGCAGTTTTTCAGTTAGTCAAGGTTGTGCATGGGAAGGGGACAAAGAGCAAGAAAACAGAGCTATAAGTTGATGCAACCATGGAGGGAAAATTCTAGAGCAAGCTAGATCATAATTGGAGCGAATTGGAGCTGGAAAAATGAAAAGTCAGGTTGTCAGGCCTAAAGAGTGAACTCCTAAGTGATTTGCACTGAAATAACAAGTGTTGTTGTTGGATTGCTGATATTTTTCCTAGCGTCAATTTCCCTTGAATAAACAACTGAGAAATTCCTAGATACCTATTCCATAGATACCTTGATAAACGAATGGTACATTCCTTGGGTTAGCCTTGATAAATAGATGGTACATCCCTTGGGTTATCCCTTATAAACAAATGGTACATTCCTTGGGTTGGGCAGGTCAAGAGGAAGAGAGTTGGTGGAAAATCAGGATAACTGTAGGAGAATATCAGTTGGGTTGAGAGATTTATGAGCTGTGAGTGGACTGTGAAAGAACACCCTTTTTTGTGGATTGCTAGACTCAACTCGAGGGTGACTAGTTGTTGAGATTTGGAACAATTAGTCTACGGTTGGGTGGAACGTTCGTCCCAAGTAGATGGTTGCACGATTCTTTTTTAAAGATATGTGTTTTATCTTGCACTGAGTTATTTACATGTGTTATTGTTGTGCATGAACTTTGCACGAATGAGAATGACTTATATACTGTTGTAATGAACGGTTTAGTTGTATCTCATGTTGATTATTAACATGCTTCAGATGCATCTATTTTATGGATATATATTGTAGCTAAATCTGTTATAAATTGTAGTTGTAAGCTACGAGAATTAGATAACAGTAAAATAGTTGCTTTAATTAGCAAAAGTTTCATGTTATGTGTATTCTGCATGTATTGTTTCCTAGCTGGAGGCTAGGTATGTCACTAAAATGGTATCAGAATTGTTAAAGAGAGAGATTTTGCATGATGTGGCCAACTTGGGTGGATGGGCACGTTACAAAGTGGTATCAGAGCGTCTGGTTCAAACATCGGGCTTGTATCAGCCAAGATGGCTACAAATTCGTGAAGTTCGTTGTTGCAAACTTTGTCTGTGACTGATTTGGGGGAAGAACATAAATTTTAGAGAGAAATCCCCCAATTTTCATGAGAGAAGTTCAAGTTTTAATGGCCTCATGTTGAGTTACAGGAAGTTTGGAAAACCGTCGACTGAGATCGTGTTTGATCTCATGATTGATGACTGAGATTCATCATGTTAATTAAAAAAAAAAAAACTCCTAGGGTTTCAACCTTTTTCTTGTCCAAGTGACTGTAAGGGGCCGAATAGAATTTACGTAAACAAAATTGGATAATT
>SNQJ01S0012008.1:322966-374703 GCA_010110895.2 Picea sitchensis
CAATCAAACTGTGGTATTCCATTTTTATACAAGTTGTTGCTCTCCATGATCTTCCTTTCAGTGGTTAAACTGATTTTTGAAGGAACCCGCTCTGATACCAATTGTTGGATTACTGAGAGGGGGGGTGAATCAGTAATAGAGCAATTTAATCATTTTTAACCATTTAATGCAAGTGTTATATCACTGTAGCATTATCATCCAATAATTGTAGAGTAAATAAATAATGAACAAATTAGAAATCATACACATACACAATACACTAGTGTTTTTATGTGGAAACCCAAAGCGGGATAAAACCACAAAATGTTTTTTCTTATATGTCTTGAATAATTACATTCATTGGAAGCACCGTCTTCCTTTGTTTTCCAGCTGCAACTGGAAGGAGTCTCCAACCCCCTAGTTTCGCAGGCTACAACTCGAGGGAAGCTCCAATTCCACAATTCTTTGGATACAACCAGAAGGAGGCTACAACCCCCTAAGTTCTTCGGCTACAACCGAAAGGTGGCTACAACCACTTATCCTTGCCTCGTCCAATCGCCCTAAAATATAAATGCCAAATGTAGACAACCTGTCATTGTCACTGAATCAACCATTGCCACTGTCAACCTGTCACTGCCAACCTGTACCAATAACTTGTAACAACCTGTACCAATCAACCTGGACCAAACAACCTGTACCAATAACCTGAACCAACATGTACCATGCATCAACCTTGACTCATCAAGATGTACCAACATCATCAAATATAAACCTCATGTATGTGCCAACTCATCAACTACTTGTCTCAACCATGTACCCAACATGTACCTCAACCATATACGAAAGACATACACCAATATAACCATCAAAAGTTATCTAACAATTCAACACGCTATCCATAAACCAGGTACCATAAACCATTACATCAAACCATGTGCCACAACCTCACTGCTATGTAGCCTCAAGCTAAACCAACAACTTCAACAACACATCACAACCAAAAAACCAATACCCATATGCCAAATACCAACAACAAAATACCAACTGTATCCCTCAACAAATCTGATATATGCAACAATACTGAACATCCAATACCATCTCAAGAGATAAACCCTAGATCACAAAACATACCTCAAATAAGATGTGCCATATCTCTCATAAATAGACCCCAACCATGTTGTTGCCGCGATTTTTCTGTCACGATTTTTCTGCCGCACTTTTTCTGTCGTGATTTTTCTGCCGCGGTTTTTCTGTCGCACTTTTTCTTCCACAGTTTTCTTGCCCACTTTTTCTGCTGCAAATTTTCTCTATCAATAATGTCTGCCCAAATAACCTTTCACAAAAATAGATATTCAATGATATTCAAGTGTTTTTAAATGAGAGAGCTTTGCCTCTTATTTATACTTTCATGTAGCATTACACTTTTCTTATTTTAGGGAGTTCTCCATTTACTTTATTATTTAAATAATTTCTTTTGCAAACACTTGACTTTTGGGGGCTTCTATATGACTCATGAGGGTTCTTCAACTTCATATGGTCATAACTCTCTAACCGTGAGGAGTTATGTGACGTTCCACATACCACTAGAAATGGCATAACAAGCACTATCCATCTAGGATAATTTCACTGACAAATTCACTGACCTTCATCTCATTATTCCACAATTAAGCATGGTTTCTCTAACCATACTTCTAGGATAACTCAATCCGCAAAGCGTCTTCCCTTGAGGGCTTTCACCATAAGGGGACCACTTTGGAGTTCATCCATTTGTACTTCTTATCGATCATGAAAAGAAAATAATGAATCATCTTTACATCAAACAAACTTGAGTCCATTACCGAAACCTTTGTGCTACTGGGCTTTCTTCAAGGGTTGACATCAATGACAACCAACTTTAATCAACAAAGTCCACCTTCAAACAATTTCTTTGAACTAAATAAGCTAAACCACTAGACCATTAAGCTTAAATATATAGTTGTTTTACAAGAAAACACATAATATTTTTATTTCAAGAAAAAAATGGTATTACATTCTTTAGGTGCTTGAAGACACACCAAACTATATAGTGCCATATGCACTACTTTCTATAAGGCCCATTTAAGTTCATGTCATAAGTTGGATTGCCCTCCTTCAAAATGTCTATATGGAGGGTGGCGTAACCCCTAGCCACAATAGCATTTGGTAACCCATCGAGACTTGAACTGTGGTTGGATTAGCACTAACAACCTCATTGCAAACTTTGCCTTGTATGTGTTCAAACAAATTCAACTAACTTGTCGGGTTTAAATACATTTTTTCCAAGGAAAACCTCATGGGACCCCCCCCTCTTCCTTAGAATATTTAGATGGAGGGAGGTTCAATTGCCAACCACAATAACGACAAGTAACCAAGCAAGATTTAGCTAGACTTAGACCTCAACCGAACATGAACATCACCAAAACTAGAATTAGAAATCTCACAATGAACTCCACCTTGAAACAGTTTGTGTGAACTAAACCACTGGACCACTAAGCTTAAATATATAGTTGTTTTACAAAAAAAAAACATAATATCTTTATTTCAAGCAAACAAAAATGGTATTACATTCATTAGATGCTCGAAGATACATCNTTTAGATGGAGGGAGGTTCAATTGCCAACCACAATAACGACAAGTAACCAAGCAAGATTTAGCTAGACTTAGACCTCAACCGAACATGAACATCACCAAAACTAGAATTAGAAATCTCACAATGAACTCCACCTTGAAACAGTGTGTGTGAACTAAACCACTGGACCACTAAGCTTAAATATATAGTTGTTTTACAAAAAAAAAAACATAATATCTTTATTTCAAGCAAACAAAAATGGTATTACATTCATTAGATGCTCGAAGATACATCAAACTATATAATTCCATTTGCATTACTTTACAATAAGGTCTATTTAAATTCATGTCATAAGCTTGAGATTTATAAAATATCTCAAAAACATCTTCACATTAAATATGTATTCCTCAATTGGTATTGTAGGTTATATGAAACAAAAAAAACACCCAAATAAAGGATCAACCTCTCTTCATATTATCTCTAAAAAAAAAACTAAAAAAAAACACAACATCCAAAACTGAATCTGTGCATATAGGTAAATGCCCACATATCATATCTTCAAATCTTCAAACAAACAATGACTAGACAAACAAGGGCTGCATGGCAACTTAGTCCCTCCTAAGTAAATTTGGAAATAGATTGTAAATTTGGAAATGGATTGTACCTAAATGAGATCATTGAATTATCTAGAGTGTCCCAACAATTGTCAATTTACTATAAAACCATTGTCTTAATTATTATTATTATTTGTCTTTATTAAAGAAAAATTCAAAATCATTATTAAAAGGGAAAGATATATATGTGCATTGTCTATATCATTTTGTTTTTCATCTTTAACTATATTTTTACTAATTTATTTTCATTTAAAAATAAATTCAAAATTACTATTAAGAAGAAATTACACATATGTCATCATACCTACTTATATGTATATTATTTTGTATTAATAGTAGGATCATACCTAATTATATGTATATCATTTTGTATTAATTGTAGGAGTACACTTGTATTAATGATATTAATGATAAGAACCCGTCAAAAAATTCAAAATGATTCCCAATTTAAAAGCTCCTGCATGCAAATTCAAGTTTAGTGCACACCACAATTGTCTTCAAACATAAAGCAAACAAACTAGCTGTCTCGCTATCCTTGCATGTGAACAATATAGTTATTAACAAGAGAAGCATCATACAAGCTCTCTTATAACCCAACTTAACCACAACTTCAACAAGATCCGAACCAATGTTCTTTGTATTTGGAAAACTAACTATCTAAGTCCACCAGAAGATCTAGCTCCACGCTCTTTATAGTATTAAAGTAACAAAAACCATTTGGAAAACTATTTACATCAATTTTAACGCTTACCCTCGACAATGGTTTAACATGAAAACAAGTTATTTACAGTAAGGAAATGTCAATGACCATTTGAACAGATAAATAAAGATTTCACATCCCCACGTTAAAAAAATCATATTCTGAATATATATCTAATAGATAGAGTAATGTATTAAAAAATAGATTTTTTTCACATCCCCACGTTAAAAAAATCATATTCTGAATATATATCTAATAGATAAAGTAATGTATTAAAAAATAGAATTTTCATATTCAGATAGAGTAATGTATTAAAAAATAGATTTTACAGTGAATATGAAAGAGACCCCTTTATATATAAGTGAAAATATATATAAGGTCCAAAAAGATCGAGTGAAAAAATATTTTTTTTCTCTTTAAATATGTTGAAAAGGTCTAAAAAGATCAAGTAAAAATAAATATACCACTAACAAATACAATTTTAGAAATAAATATATCACTAACCAATAGAATTTTAGATTTTAGAAGAAATTCTTGAATGCAAAATTTTTGGAGGGAGAGACAAAGACTAACAATATCTGAAAGATAGGAGACCCAATATGTGGTGCTTATATTGTCACTTTCATTATCACAATATTCAAACATTGACATATTTACATGGCTTACTCATCATTATCTAAAGGTTTTGCTTTGAATGTTTGTAAGGAATTTTTTTGGCCATTCATAGTATGTTCATTCACCATAGCACTTGGCATAGAGGTTCATGGTAGCTGAGCTTTAGGAAAAACAACAATGGTTTACCATATGGATGCAACGATGGAAACTTTGCCACAACCCTGAGCTGTCGTGATTGGTATCTGGTGAAAAATATAAGGAGCTAATTTAATCTATTAAACCATGTTCCAAAACATGTTATTTACAGAAAACCATAAATATAACATTCAAATCCTAGAAAACCATAAATATAACATTCAAATCCTAGAAAACTATAAATATAACATTCAAATCTTAAAAGAAAAATAAGCTACTTTAACTCTACAAGTTTCACAAAACCTTAAGCATCCCAAAAGCTGAAAATCCTTTCTCACGCCATGTAAAGAAGCCATAGGCACAAGATTGAACTGCCTCACCTTTTTGCTAACCACCACAACAGGGCATGTAGCGTTCCCATCACAATAATCACTTACACTTCTCTGCAAATTGTTAATCATGCCACCAGAGTTAATTAAGTACGTAATTCATCAACGGATTAGACTGAAGAACACATATGGTAAAGACAAGTATGATTAAATACTTCATGAAAGTACCATGTCCATGGCTACCCACAACCAGAAAATGTGCTCCCAGCTTGGTCGCAACCTCAGATGTCCTTTCCATAACATGGGTCTCTGTCTTCACACCATATCTCTCCCTAGATATTGGGATCTAGCTTCAGTATCCTCTTATGGTCTTCTTCGTTTCTAACTCAAGAAGCTCGAACACTTGATCGTTAAGGATATAAGATACACAATTAATGCACATTCTTAGGATAGCGAAATGAAATTTACATGATTAAAGTTATTAATGACAAACCTGTGATATAGTGTGGAGAAGGAAAAACTATTAATTGCTTCCACGATGGAGAGAAAATAGAAAACTAAAGTCCCACCCTTGGATTGACCTTCAAATCGAGGTGGACGAAGAACATTGAAAAAAAAGACAATTTATCAGGTTAAGAACTCCATTAATTTGCAGAGGGTGGAGAGTAAATTACTTATTGCACTTGAAATCCCGTCCTCCAGCACATACCCCTTTCCACCGAGAAGGAATTGGACCAATCCCCCTATTGTTGAAGCTTGGTGACTCGGGCCAAATGCTTGTGTTAGCTTTTTTCAACGAAGCAAAACACATTCTCCTCTTCCAAGCAAACACATTAATTACGGGAAAAAGAGAACCATGAAAGCAGTTTGTCCTGAATACATTGTATGCCCATGAACCCAAATCTAACTCTGATCATTTGATCGACCACAGTATATGGTAGGCCCACTAATATATCAGACCGTGAACAAAGCCTATTGATTTCACCAAAAATGAATTCAAAATTCGGACTGAACTAAAGAATATACACAATATGTATACAACCTGAATCAATCATGCCAATCATGGAGTCCCCGGTAGTATTATAAGAAGGTGCCACCAAGCTGGATTCAAATTGTAGGAAGTCCCAGGAACGCGTCGTGTGCAACTGGAGCACTGGATCAGGGAAAACTGATACGACCCCAGCTTTTTCTGATCGAAATAGTCAGAGCCATCCAGTACATTATCACATTTAAAGCCATTCTATGTCATGTATCCAATCTATTAACGGTACAAAACCAGGCCAAAATTTAATCACATACCAGAAATAGCAGTTGCTTCCTCTTTGGACATAACTGCAGAGAAGCCCGTGAATGCATGGCTATAGCTATAAACGAACGATAACTATGGATCCTCGTGACTACACGCCATCAGATGATAAAGTTAACACTGCAAAATGCATGGCTATAGCTATAAACGCGTGATAACTATGGATCCTCGTGACTACACGCCATCATATGATAAAGTTAGCACTGGAATATAGCAAAATATAGTACTGTTTTAATCACACAGGTGCCACGATTAAAATAACGCCATACCTTCCTAGAACAGAGGAAAGCAACTCCACATGGCTACTGACTATGAAATCCATTCCATCGTCAGGGGCGCTGCCCATGTAAACAATGTAGACTTGTACAATGACACACACGATAAACTTGATATAGAAATCTTGGATACTGCAAATTCGAGTTTGTCCAGAAAGCCCAAATATTATACGGGAAATTGTGAAATTACTACCTGTTTATCATCACCATTGATCCTGTAGACCAAAGTGTTACAAGTAACATGATAAACAACAAGAAATTGTTGGTACTCATAACGTGATAAACAACAAGAAATTGTTGGTAGTCATCGTTCATAGTGCTAAGCTACCATTGATTTTGCAGAAACCTGGTTAAATTCTAAGCGAAAACATATAGACACGTGTCGTTCTCTCTCAACGGGACTACCTGCACGAAGAACCCAACGCACACAACCAGACTACTTGCATGAAGAACCCAATGCACGAAACGTCAAACCTGAAAGCCTATCTGTCAAGATTGTCAGTTAGGCTCTGTAGAGGATAGCAAAAGAATTAAATGACCCTGATAATAATCAGGGCTTCGAATACAACACTGAATAGACAACAAGGGCATCAAGGACAGTGAACCTCTGACAGGGATCGAAAAACACGTATAATAAAAATATGAACACTTGACAATTGTTTTGCATCAGTTAATGCTTCTTCAACAACAATTAATGCAGGCTGCCATCCCTGCAATAAGAGATTGAAGTTGAAATCCAATAGAAACTTAGAAAAATAAAAATTTTAAATTCATTTTAATATCAATAAAATTATTATTAACATTTCTATACATTCAACTTTAGAAATGTCAAGAAAATTAAAATCAAAGAGTAAATTAATAGTAAGTCAATGCCCGACTCATTGCTATAGTCCCTATACCTTTGGTAAGGACTAATAACTATTTCCAAAATAGAGATGAAGCGACTTCACCTTTAATATTAGTTATGTAAAGAACTCTTCCTTCACCATCAACCATTTTTTTGATAGTTCATCTACTAATACATTTAAGCTCCCCGAAGATGTGAGTGCATTGAAATAAAAAAAACATACTTACCTATTTTTTTTCTTTGTATAGTGAAATGAAATAAATCAACATTGAAGTTTCTAAATTCTTTATTTATCCATGCGATCACAAGTCTAGGTTCTCCAAATATTTGAAACTTCTTGATTCCTTTATCTATAGAAATTCCAATAAAAAATGAAGTGCCTTTAGTTGTATGAAATTATCATTGCCCCTACCTAATCTCGAGGGTGGTGAGGTGGTTTTCTTGAAACATTGTGATGCGTTGCATGCATTCTTGGGTAGCTTCCCTCAATATTGGGAGTCCGCACTGCATGAGTTGTGAAAGGTTAAAGAGAGGGGTTTTCAATATGGAAAATTTATTGTTAATATTTATTTATGAAGAAATGTTGAATATTAAATTTATTTTTAATGTTTTTTTTTCAAATAGGATAACTTTACAAATAAATAAATAAATATGTTGGCATACTTTTTTTTATCTAATGATGGATTATAAATAGCTCCATGTACTTGGCATATATACAGTCACATCAAGAGGTCCACATCTCTAAACATGATCCAAGATTTTTTTATTAATCTTTTTACACCTCATGTCAATTTTTTTGGAGTATTTTTGCTGGTTTGTGTATTGTTATTTGTAGAGCTGCAAATTTGATTATATATAAGGGTATTGGCTAAACGTTCTATTTTTTGAGTTTTTTGGCTGGAATCTGACGATGTAAATTTGGACAAAATCGCTATTTTCTGTTGTTTAAATTGTATTTCTGAATGCATAAATGGATTCAGCGTGATGAAAACCCCCCGGGGCACTTGAAGTATACAAACTTAACCACTTAAATCTGCAGATCCAACCATTAATCACCAGATTTCGAGCAAAATCTAATAAAAAAAGTTACTGAAAAACCTCCAAAAGATAGAACGTTTAGACTACTACATATATAAATATCATAACACTGCTCCCTTTTAAAAACTCACTATACAATATTGGTATAAGTTTGTTAAAGGTTTCAAGTTTATTTGATGTAATATTTCTAGTTATTATAATTATTCTAGAAGTCGTGTGATTATTTATTATTGATAATGTTTTTGAAAGATGTTATGAACAACTTTGTGATAGAGAGAAACTTTTTCCTCACCACGCTCAAAGTTGTATGAATACTAAATTACATCTAAAAATATAATTTTGTTTTTAGTAATATATATATATAGAATGATTATTTGATTTTGAATCATCTTATATTTTTTTTTAGATATAAAAAATATTTGTGATAGTTATGGGTGTGTTTGGATTTATGACTTCTTTAAATCTGAAAGTCAAATAAAATTTAACTAAACTAAAGATAAAACTTCACTTTAATTGTATATTAGCATAGATTCATTTTAACTCTGGATCTATTATGCGTTGAGAGGGATCAAATCCTTTGAGGTGCAAATCTTAGTTTAGAGTGAAAAACTTGAAAGGTTTTCACTTCAAGGGATTTGATCCCTCTCTGTGCATGATAGATCTGGAGTTAAGATGGATCTATGTTGGTTCGAATAGCGGGTAGGAACATGAAATTTTTAGATGATAATCTTTATCTATATGTATATGTTTAAGATGAACTTGACACTTTGAAATTTACATCATTATGAATCCAAATAATAACAAAGTGACAATGTTTAGTGATGAAGATGTTGAATACCAACAAAATGGAATTGTTAAGATACTAAATAACATATATACTACATCATATCATTAAGAAGTGATATGAGGAAGATCTTGAATAACTCATATATTACATAGTAATTGGTCTCATTGTATCTTCTTTAGATTTTCTCTTACACACACAAACATACTTTTCCATCTTTTTATATCGATCATATGAAAATGGAGGTTGAAATTGGAGACCATGCAAAGCTTTAACTAGAGGGCCTTGAGGAATTTTAGACCCGATTGTGTAGGTTTCCATAGTTAGTCATATTAGTGGCTTAAACTTTCTGGAAAAAAAACATGTGAGAGTTTATGGACGTTTCATAAACTCTCACACATTTTTTTCCATAAAGTTTAGGCCACTAATTTTAGACCTTCCTATTTTTTCACATTTTATATATCTTAATACTATAATGTTTTTAATATGCAAATACTAATAGATAAATCACACATAACCAAACAAAATAGAGGACTTCAACTTATATATCTATTTTGAAATTGGTTTTCAGTGAGTTATTGCTAAATTCATTTGGCTTGATACTTTGCAGTATCTCACAGTTGAAATCAATCTGAGGATTAATCTCTTTCTTATCATTTCTTCAATTAATTAATGCACTAAATCATTTTTCATAGTGATACTGAAATCAATATAGAAAATTAATTTCATTCATATCATTTCCTCAATTAATTAACGCACTGAATCATTTTTCATAGTATTATCACTGAAATCAATGCACCCTGTAGTTTTATGTTATATTATTGTTAAAATGAATACAACTACTTGATTATCCTAAATCATTTTTCATTGCATCATTACTTAAGTCAATGCATATATATATATATTTTTTTGCATTATGTCACTATTGAAATCAATGCAACTAATTGCTCTAAATCATTTATCATTGTTTTATCACTATATTCAATGCATTGCATTGCATTGTCTTGCATTATGTCATTATTAGTCCCTGCCAAAGGCCCGGGACTATAGCGATGAGTTCATCGTTGACTGCCTATTAGTTTAGGTTTGACTTTCAATTTTTTTAGAAATTATAATGTTTAGCTTAGGAAACTTATATTAATATATTTTAAAATAAATATATATATATATTTGTCACAGTTTTATTGGTTCATAAGTTTAAAGTCTTATTGCTGCCTTCACGTCTTTCGATGCATTAAATAATATTTAAAACAATGCTTCCAACTGCCACCCTTCACTTCACTCAGGTACGCAGTGTCCTTTTCCATGCGATTTGAATTAATCAGCTGGTTTTTTACCTGTATTATTTTTTAATGATCCCAAGAGATCATAGATTTATTTTTTACCTGTATTATTTTTTAATGATCCCAAGAGATCATGAAAATTAATGATCCCATCCGAGTAACCTAAGAGATCATAGATCATATTTAATGAATCTGCCGTCACTCTGCCCTGCATTAACTCATCCAGTCTTTTCCATGCCACAACATCCATTCCTCGTTATCCGAAATTCCGACCATCTTAAACCTTCCCTCCAATTCCTTCGATCTGTGCCTCGCTAGCTATCCATCGTTTGATATTCACCTACCCTCTACCCTAATCGACGGTGATCGTTCTGTACCGATTGCTGGAAAGCCATGCCATTGATGTCATCGTTGTGTCTCCTATCTGCCAGACTCCTCAGAGCATTAGCTTCTTGCCATAAAGTTCCTATTGTTGCACTTGTGAATTACATTGTTACCTTCTATCTGCTTGTTCCTTGACTGTGAACTGTTCCGTGTGTGTGCAACACAATTGCTTATCCAGGGTCGTTAAACATCTTAGAAGCATGCCTGGTCGCCCTCTACGTTCCGGGTAATTTTGAAATTCACTTGTTGAAATCATAACAACTGAATGCTCTAAATAATTTTTCATTGTACCATATCTAAAATAAATGCACCCTATTGTTTTGTGTTATATCATTATTGAAATCATTTAGACTCCTTTATTTCTCTAAATCATTTTTTTAATATCATCACTGAAATCAATATGTCCTATTGTTTCGTGTTATATCATTATCATTGAAATCAATGCACCATATTGTTTTGTGTTATATCATTGTTAAAATGAATAGAGCTACTTGATTATGCTGAATCACTTTTCATTGTATCATCACTTAAATCAATGCATATTGTTTTACATTATGTCATTATTGAAATCATATCAACTCATTTCTCTAAATCATTTTTCATTGTACCATCTCTAAAATAAATGCACCCTATTGTTTTGTGTTATATGAATGTTGAAATAATTTCAACTCCTTTATTTCTCTAAATCATATTTTTAATATCATCACTAAGATCAATATGCCCTATTGTTTTGTGTTATATGATTGAAATCAATATGCCATATTGTTTTGTGTTATATCATTGCTTAGATCAATGCAAGTATTCAATGATTGATATTGCATTCTCTTTTAGTTTCTATGATTGGAATATATCAATAGTATAAACCCAAACCTATTGAATTTTGAAACATTCTTCATTTTAATAACCGATTAAAGAATAATTATATATCTTGAAAAGCCTTTTATCCTCTTCATATTAAACTATTATATTAGTAAATTTCTTGGAATTTTAGTATTTACATTTAAAACAATTTGAAAATGAATGGATGTCCAAAACATGACTACTTTGATCATATTAGACTCATAAAAAATAATCTTATATATTTATATGATACATAAATATGCAATAAGTTTGATATTGATCTAGATTTAATATTCATCTTAATAATTATTTAGGAACATTATTGAAATTTGTAATAATTATTTAAAATATTATACTCTCATTTTCATTTTTTTATATAGTTAGTTATTACTTTAAAAAGTATAACAACATAATAAATCCATGCATAAAACCCTAAAAACAAACCCTAATTCAAAAATAACCTTCATTCACCAATAAATCAATAGACATATCATAATTATACACACTATGGATTACTAAATTTAATCTCAAGTATGATCCATCAATGATTCAACTAAATTCTGGATATAATTTATATGTTACTATGGATCATATTCTTAAAGTTGATATTGATATATAAATATATCTAGATAAAATGTAAATTAATGTAAATATGATCTCACATATAAAATAATCAATTATCATAATTTTATAGATTATGATTTATCATAATATATAGATTATAGATTATTTATCATATATTATGCTACTAACCTCCAACATAATACTATTTATGATTTTATTGTTTTAGTGATAATGATCACTATTGTGCTAGTGTGCATGATAGATTAGTAGCTAAGTGTGCACTAATTGGATCATTCTTTAAAGTGAAAAATATTACTTAATTTTGTTTGCATGTTAAATGAAATGGAATCTAATATATATATCCAAATTTAAGTGAAATTAAATATTCAAATTGACAATTATAACAAATAAATAAATCTTTYTAGTTTAAGTAATATTAAATATATCAACTTGACAATTATAACAAATAAACAAATCTTTTCATGTTTAAATAATATTAAATATATAAAACTTGACAATTATAACATGATAATTTATACAATATGCAATTAGGTTTTAGTGATATTGAATATGCACTTGCAATGAAATCTCATCATGGTTATAACACACTTATATATATATGAAATAACTTCATGAAATATGTATCCTAATGAAATTGGATCTACACATTCTGGATGTATATATTTGATGCAAATTATGCATAATAAATCAAGAGAGTCAAGGTTTTCTTACTCCTTTTGATGTTGATAAAGAAAATATTGGATATATCCCCATAAAAATATATAATAATAATCTAATTTTAAGGTCATAGCCAAGCCAGCACACCAAATTTGGTGTATGAGACTCCCTTGTTTGTGGGATAGGGGAGGTATACATACCCTACCCCCCTCTGGATTTGAACCTGTGACCTCTTAAGAGGAAACACATGTTCTTAACCATTAGGCCCACTCAAGCTCCATTATGCATGATAGATTCTCACTTATCTCCAATACATCTCAATGCTACTAAAACAAATCATTTAAACTCACTTAAAACTTTTTAGTTAAACTTAATATTTTTAGTTAAATTTAACTAAAAATATATATTTCTCTTTCTTTTTAAATTTTTACATTAAAATCAACATTAATTTTTTACTATAAAAAGATCTCTGCCCAATAAAATTCCATAAACTTAAAAAAATTAAAAAAATAACATCATACATTATTTAATATAATATATACGAATAAAGTAAATCCATCTTAACTTTAATTCCATAAACTTAAAAAATAAAGAAAATAACATCATACATTATTTAATATAATATATACAAATAAAGTAAATCCATCGTAACTTTAAAGAATAAATTTGCAAATTAATTTCCCACCCGTATTCGTGAGTAATAAATCCGCGTATTTGTGAGTAATAAATCCGATTAACATGGCTCTAATAAATGACAAAATTTAAGTATTGGCTCTTAAGTATTTTGCTTAATGCAGTCGTGACAAGGAGAAGATAATTCAGAAGATATTTTGAATGGAGGGCCTAAGCCGAGATAGGGATTGATGTATTTTCAAGCTTCCCACAGGAAAAATCGGTGTTTTATCCAAGCACTTTTGCAGGGATGGGGAACTGAATTTTAATTCTGAACGTAGCGAATCAATTCCTTGCTTGCAATGTGGGATGCAGTTTTCATCATCGCTACATAGGAGTAAAACAATATGGTCAGCTAGTTCTCTGCAAAAATCCTTTGGGTTGTTGATTACCGGTGAGTGAGCTTCTGTTTAATTTCGATTATCACAAATTCCTCTTTTTGTCATTATTGAATTGCTTTGTAGACCTGTGGAATCTGTCTCCTTCTATGGCCGTTTTCATGGCTTCTTGTCTGCATGGAAGAGAATATGTGCCTCTGAATAGATTTCTGTTCTCTAGCAGAAACCCACTTGGATTCTCAGGCTACCCAAATTGTTTAGGTCGGCAACAGGGGGAGTTGAATCACGTGGGTTCCTTTCTATTGCAGTGTAGTTCTATTGACCCTTTGAAGAAAAAACAAACAATCAGCAATTCAGATGATGTAAACATTAATAAGTCCTGTACTAAACAAGCAGCTGTGGATAATTCTTATGGAACCTCTGTTTCTGAAGATCCGACACTGGAATTGGAAAATACAAAGCCTGTAGAGACATATGCTGAACTGCCCACAAAACATGAGCCTACGTTGAAACCTTCAGTAGAAGAAAGGGCAAAGACATCCTTACCACCAATATCCATATCTGAGAAACTGGAGCAATTTCTTGATGGGTTAAGGAAGCTTGTGGCACCTCGACGTAAGGGCGATATCTTGGATGTCATGCTGATGAGTATTTCTTTTGCTGTTTATGTATATATATCACAGAAGATTGTGTGTGCATATTGTATGTGGCAGTCTATGCAACACTAGAGTTATTTTTTCTCTTCAGAATAACTTGAGAAACATATGTAAAAGTGTTCCTTTTGTATTTTTAAGCCTGATTGTTTAAAAAAACTGGTCATGTGTCACAGTGCTGATAATGAACTTGACAATTCTTTCATTCACACATATATAGAGAGAGGGGGGGAGAGATAGACCTTGTGAATATATTTATATATAACAGAGAGATTCCTCAGGGAAACATGTCAAACCTTGTGATTGGCTTTGTAATTACTGTATATTCTTCCCATTTTTTTTGCCTGTTAATATCAAGAAATCTTAGTCTTAATAAGATATTTTGTTATTGACCTTTCTGATTTCAAACTGTAGAACTGGAATCCTGTCTGTATTTGTTGACTATGTTTTATGTACGATCATGGTGAACTGAAACATTCCCAATATAGGGTGTCGCTTCATGGCTATAAAGAGGCCCTCTAAAAATAGAATTCTATCATCACCACCAATGCGTAATACATATTAACATTTTGTTGAGTACATTCCCCGCATTACTTTGTGTTCAAGCGTATGAGTTTTATGTACATGTACACAACTCTGTTCTTGTCTTTCCAAACTATGAAATCTTACTGGAGGAATTATGTTTGACAAAGGTTTACAAAGAATCTATTGGTTGTGCGACAGTTTATCCAAAATGTTTGCAAAGTTCACATATGTCCAGATTGGATGTGATAATATTAACAACGGTGGCACTTTTACTTGTATAACTGCACCCTACTTTTAAAATCACAAATCCAATCCACTTCCTTTAGTTATCCAGCAAGTCTTGCTCTTTTATCCCTTCTTGATAGGTACGAATTTTCAATTTTGCAGTCCTTAACAAAACCCATGCTTGCTAAGTTATTGGCCAATCTATACCAATCTATAGCTATTCCTTTTTTAAATGATAGCTTTTTGTCCTTGTAATTGTGGAAGCCAGCTCTGTTCTTTATTCTGGAAGACCTTGGAGGTTATTATTTCCATTAGTCCAGATATATGAAGTTCACTATCAAAAGGGATTCACGAAAGATAAACAGTCTGTTAGTTTCCAGAGTCCAGAGCCACGCTAATTGGCAACCCTTGAACTAATGTACTAAGCTTTTCCTCCTTATTTGTTTCATGGCCAACTCATTTTGCCTATAGTAGAAAGATGTTCCTTCCCTGATCCCTCATAAAACCACGTCCCCCATCCTTTCTTGGATTTCCTTTACATGCCCCATCAATTTCAAATTGAACCATCCTTTAGGGGTCTTTCAATGGTAATGCCTCTCATTTGCTTATACATCACTTTACCAATTCTACAGTGTCTTATAATGTCCTGATCCTTCTGAGAGTAAGAAGTGCTAATCTCCACCCTATGGTGTTTTCTCCTGAAGGGTCTCTCCCGTAGTGAAGCCTCTATTCAATTCCGTAGTTGCAGAATCAGCTTCACTTGGTTTATGAAAATTATAACAGTTGTAAAATACCATATCCACAGCAAGTAAAGCTTTACAATTTTTTCTAAGAATTCCTCTCCTCCTTTTTCAACCTCCATTTAGTCTAAAGATGATTAACCTGGACGATTCCTTATAGGATCTGTCTTCTTTAATAGAAAGATTGACTCCGGATTTGCCACGCTGTTGGAAACTAATGGAAAAGGTGTTTGAAATTTGAATGACTCCTTTGCTTCCTTGCATAGGTAACATCTATTCAGGATTTGGAGTCTTTTTTCGATAATGTTATTGTACATTATAATTTTATCATAGCACACAAGCAATGTAAATGCTGCAATTTTTAGGCATACCTTTGACTGCTAGATCTTCCTCTAGAGTGCACTTCTTGTCTCTGGCCTGCTTTCCCTGAATAGGGCTAAATCATAACTTGCGTTGACCATGGAGTACTCACCTTTGCCTGGGGCCCATTAAAGAGTATCAACTCTCTCTCTCTCTCCTTAATATTCTTCTGTTTTGGAGAGCTGATTAAAAGTAATGGTTTTCCTGAGCACTCAACTGGATTTTCATCCACTTTGTTTCCCAGGAATGGACTCCTCCCTGGCCTTTAGTAAAATCAATCAACCACTTCGTCTTCCCTTGACTTTGAAGCTTCCTTGTTATCCCATGGTTCTAATTAGACGAAGAGAAGCATTTCAGGAGTCTTTCTAAAAATCTACTATCCTCCCATGATTGATTTTCCAGGTAAGATAATCAGTGATTAATCCCATATCCTGTCTAATATTCTTCCTCTCATCTGTTCCACGCTCCATAAGGTCCACCCTTACTGAAATTTCCTGCTGCGTTTTATTTAGCACTGTGGCAGTACCTTGATATCAACATAAGTATTCTAAAAGGAAAGCCCCACCTTTCGCATCCTCTGGAATAACTTGACTCCCAGGGCCTTATTCAGTACATGCAAGGATATGATTCTTGCACCCCCTTCCACTTTATGCCTGCAAACATTTTCCCATTTAAAAAGAGGCCACTTCCTTTCTTCCCCTTTTGACCCACTCCATAGAAAAATGCTCAGAATTCTTTCCATTTCTTTCAAAACCATGACATAAGTTGCTAAAGCCGAACACTTGAAAATTGGTAAACTGGACAGCACATATGTAACTATCATTATGCCAAAAGAGGAATCTCCAGGTAAAAAAAGTAAGAATTCAAGTTGGCCTTTTGAAGACCCAAAGTTGTCACATATCTTATTGTGAATTCTGTCAGAACTGTTTGGTGAAAAACATTGGATTTTGCATTATTTAATTCTCCTCCAGGGGCAAGGGGGTATTTCTCCAAGTTATCTTTAACTTCTTGTTTGAGGGATACTTGCTTCCCCTAGAAGTTAAGAATCATCAACACAGTGAAAGGGAGCTAATTTCTATTTGGATTTAACTCTTAGTCTTGTCAAATTTCCACCCTCTTTTTACTTCCATAAGGCCTCCACCCAGATAATGTACCACCTCGAAGATAAGGCAGTCATACCTTAACCCCCTCGAGGGCTTAAAGAAATCAATGGGATCCATTTATCACAATTGCAAATGAGGATGATCAGATGGGTCCTCAAACCCTTCCACATATTCATGAGAGAAACTGAAATTTCTCAGCACCATTATAAGGAAGTTTCGATTTACTTTATTGAATGCCCTAACGATATCGAGTTTAACAAGGAGAGCCAAAGTTTATAAATTTTGGCCAAATAAATTGCCTGCTGCACTATAATTAAATTGTCCGCTATTTGTCTCTCTTCTACAAAACCTTCTTGTTCGTTGGATCTTATTTTTGGCATTATTTCTTTGGTCCTGTTAGCCATCATTATAGTTATAACTTACAGCATATGTTGCAGAACGGTTTGGCTGAATCTCTCAGGACTGATTTAGTTCTCCCCTTCCAATTTAAGGCCAAAAAAGTGGAGCTAAGAGCCGGTGACACCTTTTCTGATTGGCACGATTCTTCTATTACCTCACTACATCCCACATTGTATGGAAGAAATCTATATGAAAGTCATCAAGCTGGGCTTTTCTGTTTTTTTCTATTCCAAAGCTTACTTACTATACATCCTTTGAGGTAAACAGCCTGATGGGCTCCTCTCTTTGATCGACTCTAATAACCTTAGATGTATTTTGTAAAATATCAGCGTCAACCTCTGCTTCTATCTATAAAAAGCTCCTTGAGAAGATTCTCAAAAACTTCCCTAGCCTCCTGGATCTTTTCCTTCCCCCTTTCCAGCTACCTACCATCTCTTCCTAGTACTTTACTAATCCCGTTAATGTTCCTTCATGCTTCTATAGAGCTTTAAGGAAAATAAGTATTCTTGTCCCCTTATTTAAACCAGGTGATTGTGGACTTTTGCTTTGCTAAATCTCTTCTCGAAAATAACCTTAGTTCAGTTCCAAGTATCGTTTTTACTTGCATGAGAATTTTTTGTTGTTTCAAATTTAAACCTCAGAAATGCCATCCCTCAAATCTCCTCCTAGATATGTGCCTAATTTGCTTCCAACGTCTCTTTGTCCTTGAAGACATTTCCCAAACACATCTCACTACTTCAAACTTTTAGTTTCGTCTTAATATACTATAATATTTTTTGCATCTTATGCTCTTTTATGCATAAACCAGAAATTCCTTGGTTGTTATAATTGGCTTGGCTCTAAACTAATCAGCCAATGATTTGATCAGCTTCCTAAGGGAATCCTAGACTCAATGTAATCTAAAATTTGTTGCTGAATTTGCACATAAAATCTAACTTTTCCCCCAGGGGAAGCTCTTTTCAGAAGGGACAGCGCATGTTCCTGGTGGATGAGGGGGACCCATGACTACTGTGTAGTAAACCCTATTAACACTCAAAGTGAACTTCTTCAAAGTCATCTTGATCGGTTTGGCATCGATGATTTGTGGATACACCAGTGGATATTCAACATTGATGGTTCATGGATACATTACAAGATGAACTTATCATCAAAAGTTCATCATTCGACATCGACGGTTCATGAGTGCCATACTCAGACTTATCACATGATTGCAGGTTTTTATTACTTATAGTTAAAGATTGGACATGATTCTTGCTAGTGGTCTTCAAAGCAACTATCAGACTTATCACATGATTGCAGGTTTTTATTACTTATAGTTAAAGATTGGACATGATTCTTGCTATTGGTCTTCAAAGAAGCTATCTTCAAGAGCAGGTTACATGCATTCCAGTGCATATCTTGAGAAAAATTTCCATTTTAGTAGTTTTTACCATTCTTGCATTTCAGATGCATCACTTAGCATAGGATGGGTAGGGGAAGACTCCAAAAGGGTAAAATTAGATTTTCAAGATTCACTTTCTTAAAATTATTCTATTTTTATAAAATTCATCTCTCTTGAAATCTGATCACATATTATGATACCCTTTATGGCTATGTGCATAGGATTCAATTTTGGTGGCAAGCAGAGTCAAAATTTTGGTAAAAGTTGGTCCAATCAGGTCAAAATTAGGGTTTTTGCACTTTCAAAAATAATTATATTTTTAGATACCCTTTATTGAGGACAATATGTGGTACAAATTTGGTGATAATCCTAGACTATGAAAAATTATGTCAAAATTAGGGTTTCTGCATTTTAGGATGTGGTCATAATTTTTGGTACCCTTTATGGTGAACAACATGAGGGTCTTCAGAAACTCAAACGTCAGGTCATAATTAGTGTTTCTGCACCTTCTGGAAGCACTAGTTTTCCCAAGGTTACACTTGTGATTTTCATGATGATACTTCAACCTAGTGATGTGTGCCTTGCTTGATGATTTGTTTCAGTGAGTTTTGACCAGTTGACAAGTGTTCCTTAGTTGAGAGATCGCTTGGAGAGCAAGTTCCTTACTTCATAAATAATTGACATGTGTGATCTATTTTTGGATAGTATGCCCCCTTTTTTAGTTTGGCTTGGTGTGCACTTCAAGTCTATTTTTAGTTTGACTTGCCTTGCACGTAAGCTTTTGCTAGGTTTGCTTGTTAACCAAGAAGTTCTATTTAGGGTAGGAGGGCACATTACTAGGAGGTGTAATTCACTTCTATTTTCGGCCCTACATGGTCTATTATACCTTTATGAAGAGTGCATTCTACTAATGAGGTGCTCAGTTGGACTTAAGTTCAGTTTAGTTCAATTGATGGGATTTCTCCTTGAGTTCACATCACTTCGGTTTAGTTCATTTTACTTGACTTGACTTCACTTTCAGTTCATGCACATGTTATTTTTGGCGTAACTTGGCCCTAAAGAAAAAATTATTTAGGGAAAGGAGGACTACTTTCCTTCCATGTCTTGGCATCATTGCCTTCTTATGAAGAACAGTTCATAACAACTCCCGTCTTGAAATGTTGGAACCTTGAAAAATGTTAAGTCTGTTGAATTTTGGATGGGATGTGAACTTATATTTTCTTCATATGAGATCCAATGAGGTTGGAACTCCTTTCAAACATCCTGGAACTATTAACGATAATATAAAAAATTTAAGTAAAAGGGTAAAATGGAAAATATAAAGGAAAATGAAATCTTCTTTATTATGTTTACTTATGTGTCAAACAATAATCTATTCAGAGCCTAGGGAAGTGTGCCCCACTTGGAGTTTGAATTTTCTTGATGCATGTGTTTTATTCTTGAGGAGGAGGGTGTTGTACTTGGTCATATTCTTGGTAGATTCATGTGTTTTTGACTTGTTCTTTTCAGTGATAAAGGGGGAGTGCTCCACTTGCATTATTCCAGTGACTTGTCCTAGATCTAGAAGGAAGGCACACCACTTGACCTATACTTGACATATCCTCGTGCTTAGGGATAGAGGAGGAGCACCCCACCTGGGATATTCTTAGCAATTCATCATTCTGTGAGCTTACTTTTTCACCATAGAAGGAGGTCACTTTCTTCTATTCTCAGTCAGGGACTAGATTTGGCCTTCTTCTATTCTTGATCTCTTTCTCCTATCTTAGATTCTCATCTTGTCTATACGAGAGAGTGCTGCAAGAAAATGCGACTATTTTTCTTTTCTTTTTGTCTCCTTCTTGGCACACTATTGACTTGAGATCTAGTTGTTTAAGCAAACACTTTTGCTATTGTACTAGTTAGACTTCTCATATCCATTAGTTGTACTTCATGTGGTGTGAGAAAGTTGTTAGAATATTGGCATGATCTTTTCAATCCCTTGGGATCCTTAAGTGTATTAGCATGTTCCCATTTTGCTTTGAACTTTCTACTATCCGCAATTCTAAGTAATGGATATCTAACTAACATATTTTAACGACCATTATATGCGTTCTTGTGTGAGAATTCTATCTTCTTTGCATAACTCATGTGTTTGAATTTACTATTTCTCCAAGTAATGAACTTGTAGGATTCAAATAAATATATTTGCCTCACGCCCCCCGGGGGGCAGCTCAATTGGCAAGTGCCGTGAAAATGAAGTTCCAAGAGGTTTCAAGTTCAACCCCCCCGACTTACCTTGTGTGCCGCGTAAGGGGCATCGTGGGCACACCTGGAGGTTATAGTGGTAGCGGTTGGATAACACGGCCACGTGCCCAACTAGTTGTTGATTCCTCCAGACATAAAAAAAAAATAAAAAAATAAAAAAATATTTGCCTCACAATTTTTCTTTCAATCATTCATTAACTCATTTACCAAGGACAAAGCATTGGTCACTTGGTTGATTTCTAAGCAATTTCTAGGCAAAATCATTGAATATTATTGTTCGTTTGTGAGCTAGATTTCTGATTTGTAAGGGGTATACTTACTAACTTAGCATCGATCATAAAACATTGGTTTAAGTATTTTCCTTGCATTTTAGGCTATTTGAGCTTGTTCTGCGAATTTTATTGCAGAAACAAAGGTGGACTATAGAAAATTTATGAACTTTTTCACTTATTTATCATCTATAATCATAAATTTGATATTTAAGCTTGTTGATTTGACAAATTAGTTGCATATTTTTTAGTTTATATTACAAAACATTAAATTTGTCTTACAGATTGAGCCTTGAGGCCATACATAGCCCCAAAAGTTCATCATTGAAGTCTTGTATCATTTAGAAATGCCTCGTGAGCTTAGCAAGCACTAACCTGAAGTGAGAGGCACTGTGTGAGGTGATATTGACACTTTCCTTGATAGTTATCTAGATTCTAAACATCTTTGGGTCCTTTCAGAAAGGGTATTTTCAGGTGATAACATTTTGCCATCATTTCTAAGGAGCAAAAGCTAGGCCTTGCTGTTTAGTAGTACAACTACACATGTTGCGGTGAGTTTTTTTTTTTTTTTTGGTTGTAATTTTGTATATTTCACTTCGCAAATTTACTTGGTAGGAACTATTCAGACTAGCAGGAAGCATAGGTTTTGGTAAGTTATTTTATTTTATTTTTTACCAGTTCCTCTTAATTATCTAGATTCTACCCCAAGTTCTTTGGTTACTCCTCTTTTGGTTAATGTTGCTTCTCATTTTTCCATGGCATATGTGTTGAAATATTGTAACTACGAAGAATATTCTATTTATTATTGAGTCATTTTCTTATAGATCAATCCCCTTTTGTGGATTGATCATGTCAGGACTTATGTATGACCAAATCCCCTTTTGTGGATTGGTCAAACCCTAATTATATCATGCTAATTGAGAAGTCGACCCCTAGGGCTAATTAAAGTGGGTTTAGCCACTAGCTGGAGAAGTCAACCCTTCCTAATGAAGATACATAACCCTAGTGCTTCTCATCTAGTATAAATAAGAGAGGATGGTGCCTCATTAGCTCACTCACTTAAGTTACTCATTTAGTGCGCAAGTTTGGAGATAGCTGGAATTAGAAGAAGAAGGAGAGAGAGGCACATTGCTCACTTTTGGATATTCTTTAGTGTTTGGTCTTTTATCTTGACATTGTATTGGCAATCTATATTAATGAAGTTTTTGTTGGGTTTTCTCCCCCACGAGGGTTTCCCAGGATAAAATGTTGTGTATCTTGTGATTGTGTTTCTCTCAGTGATCCTGCTTATGCTATTATTGTCTAGTAAAATGAAAATAACTTAATAGAAGCTCTAAATTTAACATGGTATCAGAGCTAACCTGAAGAGAACACTTTTCATTGGATAATAAAAAAATGTCATTGTTGTCGTATAAGAAAATTAAGGCTTTTTGTTGGAAGATAATTTCAGCCTTAAAACCATCTACGGAAGTGCACCCTATCCTAGCGAACTCATTGGTAGCTTGAGCGCACCTTTTCAGTGGCCAGAGCCTCTGGGAAGTGAAACCCTAGTTTTGGTTGGTACTAAAAAACCAGGAAACCAAAACCAGAAGTACTAGTCCATATTTTCGCAAGCTCAGTTTCAAGGGGTAAAATTTGGATTTTCTGAAAACAGACTACACCAACCTACTCGCCTCAACCAAACACACCTCTTGGTAAGTTCAGATTTAATTTCTGAGCACTTTCAATTTTTGGTCATTTTCCGAGCTCCAGGTCAAGATGTCTGCAAGCACCAAGCTTGTTGACAAGTTAGAAGGTGTGGAAAACTTCTGTTCTTGGAAATATAGGATTTCACTCATTTTTGAAGAGAATGAACTTGCAAAATTCATAAAGGAAAATGTACCAGAACCCGAAGAAGATGCAACTAAAGAAAAGTACAAGAAGGATATGGTTAGGTCCAAAATGATCATTGCAGACTCCATTAAAGATCACTTGATCCCTCAAGTGGCTTCAAAGAATACCCCAAAAGATATGTTTGATGCCCTAACCAGAATGTATGAAGTAAATAACATTAACCGAAAGATGAACTTGAGAACTCAACTCAAGAATACAAAAATGCAGAAAGGAGAAACAATTCATGACTACTTCTCCATGATTACTCATTTCAAAGAACAATTAGAAGCTATTGGAGACAACTTGGATGAAGATGAACTCATCATGACAACTCTTAATGGCCTCACAAGACCTTGGGATGCCTTCATCCAAACCATCTGTGCAAGGAAGAAAAAACTCCAGTTTGACAGTTTTTGGGAAGAATGTGTTCAAGAAGAAGCAAGAGTAGCTAACCAAGAAGCAATACTATTAAAGAATAAAGATCAAGCCCTAGCTGCTCATGCTAAAGGAGGAAAGAAAAGTTCTCACTTCCAGAAAGAGACCCATCAACATAAAGAATCTCACTCCCCAAAGAGATTCACCCATTTCCATAAAGAATCTCACCCTCCAGGGAGATTCTAGAAGTTTCAGAAAGGTCAAAGAAGAGAAAACGATTTCTCCTCTTATCAATGTTACCATTGTGATAAGATGGGACATATTGTTAAGAATTGTCCAGCTAGAAGAGAAGAATACTTGGCTCATAAACAATGGTGCTTCTAAGCACATGATAGATTAGAGAGACGTTCTCTCTATCCTCACAGAAAAAAGCTTTCCCCAGAATGTTACACTCGGAGATGATTACCGGTACCCTATCAAAGGAGTAGGAGAATCCACCTAAAAACTTGATTCAGGGACCCCGATGAAAATGAATGATGTACTATATGTACCAGGTTTGACAAAGAACTTACTTTCTATCTCAACTTTAGATAAGAAAGGTTTCATGGTTGCTTTCATAGATGGTGAAGTTCTTATGTGGCCTAAAGGAAAAACCATAGAAGATGCAATTGTTATTGGAACAAAAGAAGGTGGCATATATAAGTTAAAAGGTCACTCAGATGCAGCCTTGACTCACTCCACTGAGAGCCCATTTGAACTTTGGCATAGAAGACTAGCTCACATCAACTACAAAGCCTTACCATATGTGAGCAAGGTAGTTACTGGTCTACCCAAATTCAAGGTTGATCATGAAGGTGTGTGCAAGGGATGTGCAGAAGGAAAGAACATAAAGAATCCTTTCTCGAAGAGCGATAGTAAAACATAAGGAATCTTGGAGCTCATCCACTTAGATGTATGTGGCCCAATTCCATCAAACTTTCTTAGTGGGTATGTATACTATGTGTCATTTATTGATGATTATTCTCGCAAGACTTGGGTTTACTTCTTGAAATCAAAAGATGAAGTGTTTGGAAAATTCAAGGAATTCAAAGCCTTGATAAAGAATGTAATATCCCAAAGGACGAGCCCCAATTGTATTTATAAATTGTAAACATGTTTTGTAGGCTGGTGAGCCGAGTGTTGATACGCTGGTGGGCTTATGTGTTTATTAGGCCGGAGAGCCTAAGTGTTAAAGGCCAAGAGCCTGATTTTGTATATGTAACTATGTAGATCATTAATAAAATATAAACATCGTTGCGTGTAGACCGACCACGAAGAAAGAGTGATGGGGGACTAAGCTTCCACAAGGTTGGGTAAGGGAGGAGGCTAAGTGTGTGGGCCTAGGGGCTAAGCTAGGGGGCTTACCTCTAAATGAATAATATTTGTTATTAATTCATGAAGGTTAAAGTGGACATGATGAGTGTTGAGTGTTTTTATCCTAAGTCTTGGGAGAGGCGACGTGTGCAAAAGGAAACACATGCAACTCTAGGAAGACAAGTGTCGACCTAGGCGCATGCAGTTAAAACTGATGAGTCAGCTGTGTTGGGGGTCGTTCTGTCATTTTGTCATCCTCTGCCTGAGTTCGCTGAGATCGGGGGCGTCTGAACCCGTTTTGCCTCTGGGTCTGCATTTGCTTACCCGCGCAAGAGAAGGAAACCCTCACGAGAAGGTTGTTCGTTCGACCATTCTCCCATTCTCCACCTAAACCCGAGACCTCCATCATCGACCTCTGTGTTTTGATTCCTTGTCACATACCTTGAACCAGTGGAAAACTCGTGGACTGAACCGTGTATCCTGTGAAGTCCGAGCACCCTGTAAATGTCTGAACCGTGCTGTGTCTTAGTGTGGACTGTTGTCGTTTTTGGATGTCCATACCCAAATTCCTGTTGCTGCTGTCATCATGGGTTAACCAAATTGCTATTGTTGTTGTTGTTATCCTCACCTTGTGGGAATTGAGTTGAAACTGGTTGAAGAAGCGGGTTGTCAGGTCTGTGGTAGAAGAGGCAGGTTGTCAGGCCCGTGAGCAACTCTCTCCAGGTGAGAGTTTGTTGGGAAGTGGTTTTCTCCCAGAGAGAGTCCAACACTAGCTACGGAGCTCTGAGAATTCCTGATCTGGCCTATTGCCGAGACCCTGAGAGGGAGGTGTAGCAACCGATGGACTGTGTGACAGTGAAGGTGTGTACTCCTAGGTGGAACAAGCATGTGGGGAATGAGAGTCCGTGAGTAGTGGGCGAAAGAAGGCTCCTGGAGAGAATCCTTCCGGTTGCACTGTGCAGTTTCCTGTAACCTCAGCCTAGTCTAGGAATCCCTTGCCCTGGGTGGATCTTAGTCTCAACTCGGGGTGACCCACTGCTGATCACGATGAGTAGCATGGTCTATGGCTGAGAGGTTCGTGGAAGGTCTACACGTAGTTGGTGGTGTTACTCTAATTGAAAAGATAAGTATCAGTCTATGCTTAATTTATCTGTTATGCATGTCTGTGATGCTTGAATATTCTCATGTATTCCGTTGCGTATATGAACTACTGTTAATTCCATTGATTCTATATGGTAGCAGTAATTCTGTGATTAAGTGTTTTAATTCGATTAAAATTCATATATTATATAAGTGTATATTTCGCAATGGTAGCATTACCCGATCTCTGTGTTGGACGGGGATGCTACAGTTTGGTATCAGAACTAAGTGAAGGGTCTAAGTAGTGGCATTTCCCAGGCCGGTTGGTGGCCGTGGACGTTACAAATTGGTATCAGAGCTTTAAAGGCTAAGTTAAGGTTGTGTTAGTGGCATTGCCTAACCTGTTGGTCGCTGAGGATGTTACAAATTGGTATCAGAGCCACGGTTTCAACATTGAGCCTGGACTATGTTAGTGGTAGTTGAAGCAAAAGTTTCAGAAAAGAATTGTTGTCGGAATGGACAAAATTTAAGTTCAGAGCCAAGGTTTTAACGTCGAACCTGGATGGGCTGGATAAGTGGTCATTGGACCCGAAGTTTCAGGTGGAAATTGTGTCTGGAGGACCAATTTCGAACCCCAGAACCCTCCTGAGTGCCAAGAAGTTACCTTAGCCGTGTTACGAAGCTCATGAGGAATAATGGTATCGTAAAATCACGACAGAAGTGGTGGTGGGCCGCAAAGTAATGTGGACCTTAGGCTCTGTTCGGGAGAAGGAGAATCCTTTACGACCGTCATATCTGGTAATGTTGCGAGGCAGTTAGCCGTGAATTCCTTTGGAAATTCGCAGAGTAACAAAGTTTGTTTTGCGCCGTAGGATCTGTTCGGAAGGAAGAGAAATCCCTTACGACCGTCAGATCTGGGGAAGGTGCAGAGGAGTTAAACCGAAATCCCTTCAGACTTTGCGACTTCAATGAACCCTGTTGCCAGAAACAAGAGAAGGGTTGAAGCCCGAAGCTCCGAAGTGGATCTACATCGTAGATTTGGAGAGGAGAGCTCGACTGTTGGATCAAGCCAATGTCAAACGTAGTAGTGAAGGGCGAAAGCTCCAGAAGAGCCGAAGTAGTGAGTCGTGATGACGTCACTTGGATGGACGTGGACACATGGGATGTGTGCCATGTGTCAGTGGGTTTCGAACCCGTGGAAGGTTGAAATGGCATTTGGAACGAGATGCGTGTCACCCATCTGAATGAGCCACGTATCAACCGCTAGTATTCCGCCATGTGGCTTTCCATATGAGCATGGCTAGTGGGGCCGAGGTTACGTAACGTAGTTAAAGGTTGGAGGACCCACACTGGTGTTGGTCACGATACATCAAGATCAATGTCCAGGAGGCATTGTGGGGACCCAATAAGCATTGCGGGGACCCAAGTTGCACGGGAGTTAATTCTCCAAGGCGGTCCCGCACCCAAGTTGCACGTGAGTTAATTCTCCAAGGTGGTCCTGCAATCCAAATCGCGGTTTCACCGAGGGGTTACGTGTCAGCGTCAAAATAATTGTGGGATGAAAGGTTGGTTGCTCCAAACCACCGTTGCATGCCCCCGCAATTGGAAAACGTTAAGTGATGTGACGTAATGACGTGACCAAAGGTGATTGAGAATGTTTGGAGATTAACAATTCAGATGTGTGGATGCGAGATTCTCCGAAGCTCCGAAGTCCCGAAGACCCATAACTCAGACACCTGAGGTTCCATAGTAAGTGTCAGTCGTCGAATGTTAGGTAGACGTGGACTGATGATCTTCCCTACTTCGCGAGTTTGGTAATCTGGAACTCTAAGAGATTGTTGTGTGGTGCTTGGAAATCTTCCGAAGCCGAAGGCCGAAGGCCCGAGTAAGCGCTTATTGATCTATCTCTTGGTCACAACCCATGGTTGCGTGGATTGGGGACTGAGAGAAAGGGGCTAGTGCCCGAAAATGATTACACAGCAGAGAAGAGCTCAAGAAGAAAATGAAATTTGAACGTTTTCTTAAATTAGATTGGTTTGAATGCGAAAACTGGTGAAGTATTGAATAAGTTTCAATTGTTTCTCTTCTTTGAGTTTTCGAGTGCAAGCAGTGCACATTGTCCGCAAGGAGTGCGTTGACATAGGTAAGTTAACCTCGAAGAATCTCAAGGGAGATACCGCTGAACCTTCATCAGCCGAGGTGCAAGGATTGCATAGGAAGAACTCTGTGTTGATTTCAGAGAGAGATAGTCACTAAGAACTCTGTAGGGCTCTGTCAGGCGGGCATTGAGCGAGTGCAAGTGTGCACAGAGAGAACTCTTTGTCGAGTTCAGGGAGAAGAGTATCAGTGGAAGATACTCACAGAGTTGTTGAACACTCTGTAGAAAACACTCAACAAGGTGTGCTTTGAGCAGAAGGTTGCCAAGAGGGCACGAAGTTTTCCTTTGAAAGGAAACAGAAGGGCCGAGATCCTTAGGATACTGAGTAATTCGAAAAGCTCAGAAGAGATAACACAAGGAGTGCATGGGAGACAGACTCATTCTAAGTCCTAAAGCTCAGAAGAGATAACGATTACGAGAGCGAAGACGAGATCCAAGAGGCGGACTCGCAGGAGAAAGGTCAAAGGTTGAAGCCTTTGAACACTAACAAAATCTTTCAAGGCGGAAGAAATCAAAAGCTCAGGAGGAGGAGTGGAAACAACCGTCAGATCGGTTGTGGGGAGGATCCTGGACCGTTAGATCAACGCCCAATAGAAAAAAGGAAGCGCAGAGGAGAGGAACAGATCCCATCCGTTAGATCTTAGTGCAAAGGACCAACAATCGTTGGATCCGGAGGTAAGTGCACAAGATTTAATCTTTGTGTGCGCAGGAGAAGTGGACTTGCCAAAGTCCCCAAGTCCCGAAGTGATTTGGGACTGTCCATCGTCTAGGAGGACAGGTGGCATAAGATCCACAACTTCAGAAGTTTGCGGACAAGGAGGAGGAGAAACAACCGAAGTAAATCTTGGTCGTTGATCTGAAAGTGGATGCGTGGCGCCAAATCTGGAAATCCGGGTACAGAGCACTCTGGAGGAAAGCAGAGGATGAAAGCGCCGAAGTCCCGAAGGAGATCTCGATCGTTGATCGAGGAGGAGGTCAAAGTACCGTTGATCTAGTCTTGGTCGGAAAGAGCCTAAGTCTCAAAGAGAATCAGGGCCATTGATTTGGAGAGGACGCGTGGCATAAGATCTGTCACTACGGGGAAAAACAGATAGTTGAGAGTTGAAACTCCAGAGGGTCGGAGAGCCAGAATCAACTGTAGTCGTTGATTTGGAAGGGAGCTATGGGTCGACATATCGTGTAGATATGGGATCGCGTGTGGAAGGAGGAAAGAAAGTAGAAAAGGGAGGATAGATAGCATCCGTTGATCGCGGATCATCGTTAAGGGATTAGAGGTCGACGAACGAGCTAGATTGCGGGGCCAAAACTTGCGCAGATGTTAAAAATCTGAGAGTAGGCCGCAATTTATACCACGATTTTAACAAAGTGATGCGTGGCAACTGGAGGTGAATTGCGGGGCGAAAAGCAGGTTGGCCTAAAACCACTCTTTCCCACGCCTGCAATTACAGTTTTCCATGAGGTCATAGCCCAGAGTCATATGAGGGAAAGGGCTAATGAAAAAGGGGCCAGCGCCTGAAAATTGGAGTTTTGGAAGCGCGCAAGAATAAGCCCGCGGGTCTGTCAGGACCTGCGCCTAAAGAAGGAAAGGGGACCTGTGTAAGATTAATAGGGGTCTAGCAAAGGCCCGAAAAGTCAATCCGACTCAACATTTGGAAAGATCATTTGACCTGGAGGTCGGCAGACTCCGCTGAGGTAGGGGCACTGCGTCGAAAGTGCTCAGGGAAGAAATAGTCATGTATAGTGATCACAGTGAGAGCACAAAAAGATTCAGGAATTCAGGAAGAATTGTAGACTTCTGGGATGAACAAGGAAAAGTTTTATAGGGAGGAAAAAGTTGTTGCAATTTATGTGGTAACAAGTCTATTACGGCTTGTTGGGTCAGCCAGAGGAAAGAATGCTTGCGTGTTTGCAAGTGTTGTTCATGATGTTGTTGCATAAGGAGGGAAGCAACAAAGAGCTGAAGTGTTGGTTATAAGTTTGATAAAAGAAGCATGGAAGCTTCTACTTCCATCAGACATTCAAGTAGTATGAGTTTTATTACTCTTTTTGCATAATTTTGAAAGGAAATTTAGGTAAGAATTTCCTTAGCCATAGTTAGTTTTATAAAATCACATGATTATATTATTAAATGCATACCACTGGATGTTGTAAACGCTGGAGGCCTGTATTAATTCAAAGCGTTTGAATGCACACACTGACATAGTAGAATGTCATGTTAATTTTGTTATGGAGTAATAACCAAAGAATTAAAAGATAAGAACTTGTTATAGGAATGAATGCCAGTAAGCTAGTTATGTATGAGACTAGGACAGGATTGGATATGGCAAGGTACGAATATGAAAAGGTTATGAGCCACGCAGGTACTAAAAGCTTCCTACTTTTAAATAAAACTTGGATTGCAACCTTTTTGCTAACACAAATGAACACCATAGAATTATATTCTTGGTGTAGTGTTCAGGTCGAAAATGAAGGCATCCAATTAATTGGGAAGACAATAGGAAGTGCGTGGAGAATGTGTCAACACATTGGCCAGAATTCCAACTTATGGATGGTGAGATACATGATTGAGATGAAGAGCATTATGTAATTCAATGCAAGGTGCGTTGAATAAGTATGCACTGAGAATTGCACTCATGCATAGTAAGTGATAGAATTGTATACTAAATGCAATAKCTGAATTAGTTTTGTAAGTAYATGCATATATATWATTGCATGGAAATAATTGTTACTAACAACTAAAATGTTTTGAACTCATGAAGCTGAGGACATTTCAGGAGTTCTTAGACATTGCAACAGGAAAGTTGCAAGTCAAGTAGTCACATGAGCATCGACTACAGGAAATTTTCTTGTTCAGAAAAAGAAGTAATGAATTTACATATATTACTATGAACATGCATATGCATAGAATGGCGAGTCATTCTATTTTATTAAATTGTTTGGTAATTATGATTGAATTTCTAGATGCAGACAATTCTAAATTCACTGCATATGGTTCTGTACATATTGCAATTGAATTATGATGTATAGGAAATACTGACAATTGTTGGCAGTATGCAAGATGAAGCCTTCCAAGAAAATGGTATACGGTTTGGTGCTTGTGGAAAACCACAAAAAATGTTGCAATCTTAATATGGCAACAACCAAGAAGAATTATGAAATGAAATTTCATGTTTTGGGGAAAACATTGAATTCCCTTTTGAACTAAGTTTGAGTTCTTAAATGAATTAATTTATGTTTCCTGATGATAACTGCATGTGGGCGATGTAGATGAGATGATGTTGATTAAAGTGGAATGTTGACTACAAAGAGTAGCTCGGGAAGATGCTAATTGGAAATCTTTGAGAGCAATTGGAACTTCGGGAGCCATGGTGCTATGAGACTTCCTGAGTCGGCCTATTGCTAAAGCTCAAGGAAAGGGAGGTGTAACAACCGATGGACTGTGTGACAGTGAAGGTGTACACTCCTGGGGTGGGACAGACATGTGGGGAAGGAGAGACCGTTGGTTGGAGCGCTGCTGAGGTTTGGTACCTTGGCCTAGACCATGCTGATATGGAGGTCTTCTCAATTAAAAGATAAGTACAATTCTCTATTTATTGTATCTTGTGTATCTTGTATACAGGTTATAATGTTATTAGAATTGTCTGTATATACATATATATACATTGCATATATGCTTGCATTACCTGCATCCATGACTGTACATAATGTGTTTCATGTTTAATGCTTAAGAAATATATACCCGATGATAATCATGTTATTGATTGGAATCTGATTCAGATAGAGCAAGAAGGCGTCTTGGAAGTGCATCCGGTGCGCATATTGGACCGAAAGAGCAAGCAACACCGGAATCGAGCCATAAGGCTTGTAAAGGTCCAGTGGACCTGGTATGGTCCTGAGGACGCGACATGGGAGCATGAGGATGCTATGCAAGCATAATACCCGCATCTCTTTGAAGATTTTGGAAATTTTGCTGATGTTGTGTAAAGAGTCGCATTGAGGACAATGCAAAAATAAGGTGAGGGGATTGTAATATCCCCAAGGATGAGCCCCGGTTGTATTTATAAATTGTAAACATGTTTTGTAGGCTGGTGAGCCGAGTGTTGATAAGTTGGTGGGATTATGTGTTTATTAGGCCAGAGATCCTAAGTGTTAAAGGCCAAGAGCCTGATTTTTTTATATGTAACTATGCAGATCATTAATAAAATATAAACATCATTGCGTGCCGACCGGCCACGAAGAAAGAGTGATGGGGGACTAAGCTTCCACAAGGTTGGGTAAGGGAGGAGGCTAAGTGTGTGGGCCTAGGGGCTAAGCTAGGGGGCTTACCTCTAAAGGAATAATATTTATTATCAATACCTGAAGGCTAAAGTGGACACGCTGAGTGTTGAGTGTTTTTATCCTAAGTCCTGGGAGAGGCAACGTGTGCAAAAAGAAACACATGCAGCTCCAGGAAGACAAGTGTCGACCTGGGTGCATGAAGTTAAAACTAATGAGTCAGCCGTGTTGGGGGTCGTTCTGTCATTCTGTTATGTGGTAGAGACTGGTTATGTAAAACTAGTTGTACTAGCTAATAAAGATGACAAGCTAGAATTAAGCTTCAACGCTAAGGCTATGAATTATATTATGAGTGGGCTTGCAGAAGCAAAATTTGTAAAAGTTATGCACTTAGAATCTGCCAAAGCAATGTGGGACATGTTAGCGCCGCCATTTTCCTTTCCATTTAGAGTCTGTTTCGAGTCACGTTATGATCCATGCGCCCAAACATGTGAAGTCAGGTACGTAACACCGTGAGGCTGAAGTCAGCGAATGGTCGATTGGCCCTTGAAAATGGGAAAGGGTGTCAGAGTCGGAAACTGTATCCGTGGTATGGGATGTCTTTACCCAAAAGGTCGAATTCCGTTAAGAAGCCAGTTTCTACGTACCCCGGTCGAGTTAAGTGGTTAATAAAGGTCGCGTCGGCAAGTGCCACAGTTATTATCAGTTCATCATGAAGGTCGACGGAATGAAAAATCGCAGTGTTTGTATTATACATGCACTGCAAACCGTATCACCTGCATTCCACACGCATGGATTTTCCATGAACAACCTGAAGTTCGACTTGAAACATCTCGTCGCCATAAATTCATTGGTTTCCAACATGTTTTCCTCTCTTGGTTGATTCGTTATAAATCTCAGATGCTCGACGTTCCCTCCAGTCATAGAACCAGGCCTAAGCTCTTTTTGTAGTTTCCCTTTGCCAATCGGCCAGTTGGTTCAGAACCGCTCCTCGGTGCATTCGTTCAAAACGTTGCGTGCAAAGTATACCTTGGTCGCGCCATGGCGGCTTCTCAGAGCACAGGAAAGGGCGCGTGGAGCGACAGATTTGCGAAGTCCAAACCTCAAAGAGATTGGAATTATTTCGCACTTGCGGCGACCATTCCCAAAGATGTGGAATAAACCATTCTTTCACTTACAGAAGATACCAGATCAAGTCGCGGAACAACCGAATAGATAAATTCATACAAAAGAGGGAGACGATAGGAGCCTCCTCCTCCAAACAACAACTACCTTGGAGGAGGGGCAGGCTGAGAAAGAACGAGGAGACCACAAAGGCTAAAATTCCAGAAGGACCGCGCGTCAAATTGGCAGCTGGAGGACTACTCAGACGCGTCACCCAGCTAGAACCTACCGGTAAATCGAGTCGGAAATGCGGGATCAGAACAAGGAAAGCGGACGCCGCAAGAACGAATGAGGAAGCGCCATATCATCAGCTGAATCAAGCAAAGCTGGTTATTGCCGAGCTTTATCAGGAGAACAGGGAATTAAAGCGACAACTAGCGGCAAAAACCATCGAAGCATCGACTGCACAAATTTGCGAAGGGAACGTGGCATGGCTGAAAAGGCAGCTTAAAGAGGCGCAAAACGTTATTGTCTAGCTGCGAGAGGTGCAAAGGCTGGCAGAAGAAAGGCCACTGAAGCATCCCAGAGAATGCGGAGCGACCGAACAGGAAATCTGCGTGGCTCTTGCCAACGCACAAAAGGAGAAATTTTAACGGGCGACATTCTTCTTCACGACAATTTTGAGTGATACACGTCCTCTGAAGCATCTTACCATTTTGATARCGGTCACGAGAATCRAACAATTGTTTGTTGCGCACAACTCTCTAGCAAATAGGCGCGTAACAAAAGACGAAACCAACACTGCAGACAACAAGTTTTTGACAAACACCTATTCGCCAGGATACCCGATCAAGAGATACATCGACACATTTTTTCCTACGTCGGATTCGTATCGACGATCAGATTTCGTGGCAAACCTGAAGGCAGTCGTTAGTATACAGGTGTGATTGTTGCCTACTTTTGGATAGTGCCATGCGAAGAGTCTCTGGCGCATGTGGCACGATTTTTCCTAGTTTAGGGTTAGCAGTTAGAAAGCAGGGCAACCCAAGCGACGCCCTGGCTTATATATTTCATCTTTTCAATGTAAGCCAGGTTGGTTGGCAATTTTGAGAAAACAACTGTTATTGTATGTAATCTGAGTTTTTGATCGAAATTTAATGCAAAGGTCCCGTGATTTGATGAAAAGATTCTAGTTGTGATAGTTAGATGTATTTTGTCTCTTTCTTTGCGTATGTGTTTCCTGTTACTTTTTATTTCATATCTCATACTGTATATTTCAGAACGAATTTTCGAACCTGTGGATTCACTGTACAATGCCCCTTGTTCGCTCCACTTAGACAAAACGTTTTCCTCTCAAGCTAACTTCGAATTCGTCCACAACGACACTCTTGAGTTACTTCCTGTGTTTTTCTCCTGCCACACTTTACGGTTTACACTGAAGGATGTTGCTCGCTTAGCTTTCTCCTCTCGAATCTAGTCACTGAGTCATTTGTTCCGTCTCTTCCTCAAATCGACCCCATAGCCCAAGTTTTCCCTTTCTGCGCCAATATAACCAAAAACCTTTTTACCATCGATGTTAAATCTAGCCATTGTTTTCAAAGCCATATCCTGCGCGGAGACCACGCCATTTCTGAGAGAGCCCTCTCCAGATCTGAAAGGCTAGTTTTGGGTCTCAAAGTTGGTTGAAAGAGTTATCTTCGTTGTTTGTTTATTAGCCAAATAGATTTATGGAGTGCTAACATTCTGGCGCCGTTGCTAGGGACGAAGTTGAAAAGATTTTCCTTGGGAGAGCGACAAACATTGCAGTTTTACCCCTAAGGGTATCAAAGGGACAAACACCCATACTGGTTGAAACCTTTACTCTGACAACTCCAGTATGAACAAACCAGTAGCCCCAAGTAGCACTACTCAGGAAACCTGGCTCCAAAGACTTTTTACACAAGAGCGAATCCTGACCCAAACCCCTTTGAGCCTGTGTACGACCCCGAGAATATTTTGCGCAAGGCTACAGAGCATGCGCTAGACCCACTTTATTTCCTGGACAGAAGTTTGTCCTTGCCCAAAGACGACGCGCAGAGCATTGGAAACCTAGAGTTTGATGCACTTTTCTAGCAAACTCTATTTAGGTCAAAGTCAGAAACCAGCTTGGACAAGACTGTCTTTGACCTGAAAAATTTCCTAGCCCTGGTGACAAACAATATCCCCTAAAATCTGAATCCCCCTAGGGATATGGCTACTAGATTAGCTCCCCTCATCCTGCCAACCCAGTTACACGACTTGCCTCAGAATTATAGCCAAAGAATCAGACTCTACGATGTTGAGGGAAATGTTTCCTCCGAGAAACACCTGGACTGGTTCAACGACTTTGTCGACTTGGAGGAGGTAGACTATGCAAATGCAAAAATAAGGCTTTTTGCGCAAAGCCTTTTGGGAGACATAATAAAGTGGTTCAAATCCCTCCCGCCCGCGAGAATTTGGGACTTCACAACATTCAAAAGGTCCATCTTAAATAAATGGGGGGATAATAAAAACCCTTTGCAGCTGCTAACACAATACAATAACATGATGAAAGCACCGGAGGAAATGGTACAAGAGTTATGGGCTCATTTTTTGAAGGTATACAACTCCATCCCTGCTGAAGTAAAGCCACCACCTGATGTTGCACAGTTGCGGTACCCAGATTCCTTCGACAGTGACTTTGCTTTGCTGCTGAGAGAAAGAAGATCGACGAGTCTGGATGCCATAATGAGTAACGCTGTCGAGGTTGAAGTGAACATGATGGCGTCGGGAAAAATCAAACCGAAGTTCAATCGGGGCGATAAAAGACTCCAGGGAGACGCACAGCCGTCGACGTCGCGGTCCTCAGACGACACATTCGACATGATGATGAAGACCATGGAAAATTTGATGGAAATAATGTCCGTGGGAAACATGCCTGCTGCGTGAGAACAAAACGACCCACAACCCAGAAATTAGAATCTCCAGAGGGGTCAGATTCCTCAAATCAAGTAGCGGGACCAAGGTGAGCAGCAGACGAGACCTCCTTTCCAGAACAACTACGCAGATGAGGATTTCAAACAGTGTTTCGATGATGAGATTCATTGCTGTGATGACAAAAACCCACGCGTGTTATTGACAAAGAGCGAACACGATCGATATATGAGGCAAAACCGATGATGGTATGATACTCGAAATAGATGATGCACCGTCTTGGGAGACAGAAGAATTCAAGAAAGGTTATCAGAATGCTATCATGCAGTTCCAGAAGAAGTACAACCTTCGGGGTAAATATGTACCTGTCGATCCGAAACAAACAGACTCTGTAAAGCAGCCTACAACGAACACGCCTTCAATGAGCCGATTGAGGTCGGACATCGCAGCCAAGGATGCAGTCGAGAAGGCGAAGTCGAAGCAGGAAGTCCCCAAAAAAGCGTCGGAGACAGGCCGGGAGACGAGCGGAAAAGAGGTAGAAAAAACCTGTTCCCCTTTCAATTTTGAACACGAAATGGCCAAAATCAAAATCTCTGTCCCATTCAATGAGCTGATTAGAAAGGGCGAGTATCGGGAACAAATCATTAAAATGGTAAAAACGGGAGGGGCCCCTGATACTTTGAACATTCGAAACGACCACCCCACCATCTTGTTTGGTTCACGCGTTGAAGAGACAAGCGATGATGAAGATGTCCCCCCTTTTTATGTCAGTATGAAGATCCATGATCTGAACTTGCATAACACCATGCTTGATTCTGGCGCATCACACAATCTCATGTCGAAGGTGGTCATGGATGAGATGGGTTTAGAAATCACTAGATCATACAAGGACCTTTTCTCCTTCGATTCGAGGAAAGTCAAATGTTTGGGTCTTATCAAAGATCTGGTTGTATCGTTTGCTCAAATCCTCGCCAAGATCATGGTCATGGACATAGTCGTCGTAGACATACCCCCAAAGTTCGACATGCTGCTTTCAAGATCGTGGGCTGTGAAGTTGAAAGGCACGTTGCAGATGGATATGACTTACACCACTATCCCTGTTTTTGGCCACGACAGAAGGCTGTACAAAGAAGTGCTGCTGAAATACATGGTAAGCAACAAGACGCAACCCCACAATCATCCTATATATGCCGTCGACACCGAATTAGGTTCGTCTATATTCTACAATGATTTTAACTTCAGAGAAGAGGGATCGACGACCATCACGACAACTGATGAGGAAAAACGCGCAGGAAACAATAGAAGGCGCCGACAAAGAAGACCTCGCAGAAAACAAGGTTTGGAACATGAATTTTGATGGCGCAATTAGCCAGGAAGGAGCTGGGGATGGTGTATGGGTGAGCCCCCCTAAAGCAAGCACAAAGTTGCGTTCATACAAGCTCACGTTTGAATGCACTAACAACATGGCCGAGTATGAAGCGCTAATATTGGGCTTATAAGTTTTGAAAGAACTAGGCGCGTTGAGGATAGCAGTGCGCGGAGATTCCGAGTTGATCATAAATCAGGTGAAGGGTGTGTTTCAGACCAAACATCCCAGACTGCGCGCATACAAAAATCTAGCTTTGGACCTTCTTGAAGGATTTTTGGAGTATGACCTAACTGCTATCCCCAGAGAACAGAATCAAATCGCCAAAGCGTTAGCCACCTCGACCTCGGTTTTCAAGATTCCCATTCTCCCAGATAAAAGATATAAAATCAAGGTCAAGCACAGGCCGACAATACCCGACAACATCAAACACTGGCAGGTGTTTGATGATGACAAGCAGGTGGAAAGGTTCCTCCTCATGAGCGATGAGTTCACTAACACAAACATTGATGGGGAATACTACAATGACGAAGATGAGGGCGTAGACGCGCGCAGTGATGACGACCCTTTCCAGAACCAGATCACGGGTAGGGATATAATACAATTGAAAAACAATATTATTTCAAAGGGGTTGGTGCCGCTAGAGAAGCTGTTTGACGAAAATGATGTGGCTAAGAACCCCAAGATCATCGCAAGTGCAGGAGACGTGGAAGACTGCAACATCGGGACTGATGTGGAGCTGAAGATAGTAAAATTATAAAAAACTCTCAGTCCATAGGTTAAGCAGGATTACATAAAACTCATGAAAGATTTCTCGGACGTCTTTGCGTGGAGCTACGATGATCTGAAAGTGTATGACACAAAGGTGATCCAACATGTTATTCCTCTCAAGGAAGATCAAAAACCTTTCAAACAGAAGCTGAGACGAATAAACCCCTTGTTAATTCCGTTGATCGAGAAAGAGTTAAAGAAGCTTTTCGATGCCAAAATCATTGTTTCCTTAAGATTCTCAAAGTGGGTAGCTAACTTAGTACCCGTGAGAAAGAAAAGCGACGAAATTAGACTATGCGTAGACTTCCAAAATTTGAATAAGGTGTCTCTCAAAGACCACTACCCCCTCCCCAAAATGGACTACATCTTGCAAAAGGTAGTGGGATCTCAGAAGATGTCCATGCTAGACGGTTTCTCATGATATAACCAAATCATGGTCCACCTGGACGACAGAGAGAAGACGACCTTCACCACTCCGTGGGGAACGTTCATGTACGCCAAAATGCCATTCGACCTGATGAACACTGGTGCCACTTTTTAGAGGGAAATGGACATCGCATTTGCTGATGAGAAGGACAAATTCATCGTAATTTACCTTGACGACATCACAGTGTATTCTACCTCCGACAAACAACACCTCCAACACCTGAAGAGGGTTTTCCAAAAGTGCAGAAAGTTTGACATATCACTGAATCCAAAGAAATCTCATTTCGCGGTGGAGGAAGACAAGCTGTTGGGGCACATCATTTTCAAAGAAGGTATTAAAATAGACCCCAACATGGTTGAAGGGATCTTGAAGATCAACACCCCGCACAGTAAAAAAGAGGTACAATCTTTCCTGGGTAAGGTGAACTTTTTGAGGAGATTTATCCCAAACCTGGCGGAAATCATAAAACATATAACTTGTATGCTTAGGAAGGGAAACAAGATTAAATGGAACCCAGAAGACAAGAGGTCCTTCGAAGATATCAAAGTGGCTCTGACTAAAGCCCCGATGTTAGCCAACCTAGACATTACAAAGGATTTCCTCCTTTTCTCATTCGCCCTAGAACACACTATCGTTGGAGTACTGTTGCAGAAGGACGAACAAGATTTCAAGAAACCCATAGCCTACTTCAACTGTACACTGCGCGACTCCCCCCTAAAGTATGAAATTATGGAAAAGAAGGCGTATGCCTTAGTAAAAGCTTTGAAGGAATTAAGGACATACATATTGCACTCCCATGTCATCGCCTGTGTACCTAGTAATTCAGTAAAAGACATCCTAACTCAGCCTGATCCGGAAGGAAGGAGAGGAAAGTGGATAGCAGCTATGTTAGAATACGACCTTGAGATCAAGCCGACAAAGCTGATTAAGGGTGAGGGCCTCGTGAAGTTGATGGCGTAGTCGGATTGCGACGCTGTAGGTATGAACTTCATTGTCGATCTGTCGGAGTGTCCTCAAGAAGAAAAAGTTGTGCAGATATCTCAACGCTTCATTGATTCGTCGTGGTATGCATACATCATATATGTTTTAGAAAATCTCCAGGGCCCTCTAGGCATGAGCAAGACTAAGGAAAGATTCCTCAAGCTTAAGGTGGTTAAGTTCTGCGTTTTGGACAATTCACTGTATTGGAAAGATCCTGGAGGAATACTGTTAAGATGTTTGCTGGAAGACGAGGCGAAACGGGCCATATAGGAGTTTCACAAAGGCGATTGCGGAGGGCACCACTATTGGAAGACCACCGCGCACAAGATCCTGAGGGTTGGTTATTACGGGTCGAAGATTTTTGCTGACGTATATAAAGAGGTCTCCAGTTGCCACGAGTGCCAGATTTTCGACAGGAGAAGAAAGCTACAACCTCTGTCGTTAAATCCAGTCTCAGTCAAAGCACCTTTCATGCAATGGGGCCTAGATTTCATAGGAGAGATAAAGTCACCATCCTCCGCATAGCATAAATGGATTCTCACACCTACTGATTATTTTATGAAGTGGATTGAGGCGGTCCCCACAAAGCAAGCCACTAACGCGGTCATCATATAGTTCTTGGAGACAAACATTTTGTCAAGGTTTGGGTGTCTTGTTAAGATCATAACCGATAATGCGGCTGCGTTCAAGTCTAAAAGGATGGAGAAGTTCTGTCAAGATTATAACATAAACTTGGGGCATTCCACGACATATTATCCACATGGAAATGGGTTAGCAGAATCTTCGAATAAGAGCCTGACCAGAATCATCAAAAGGCTCTTGCAAGACAACAAGAGAGCCTGGCATAAGAAGTTTATCTACACGCTGTGGGCAGATCAGATTACCACCAAAAAGTCCATATCAACGTCACCTTTTCAGATCGTTTACGACACAGACGCGATCTTCCCTACTGCGTTGGGACTGCCCCCCAGGAAACTGTTGCAAGAGCAGGAGGCCGAGCCAAATGATGCACACAGGAGAATAAACCCGCTGATTCACACGCATCAGGTGAGGGAGCAAGTGTGTAATCGATCTCAACTCCATCAGGAGAGGATAAAGAAAGATTTTGACAAACATTCCAAGCAGGAAGATCTTCAGGTGGGAGATCTGGTGCTGAGATGGGACGCGATAAATGAATATAAAGGAAAACACGAAAAGTTCGATCACCTTTGGACGGGGTCGTACAAAATCGGCTCGTACTGCGGAGACAATGCTTATTTCCTAAAAGGACTGGATGGAGAGTGTCTTGGTTGGGGGCCTGTAAACGACAGGTTCTTCAAACGTTACCTGATGAAATAAAGTCCGTTTAAGTCATTTGTCATTGTAAATAGTCGTTTAAATTGCGTTGAATCAGTAGGTTAGCAGTGAATTGAAGCCCGAAGTGAAGGCCCTAAGTTTATACTGAAGTCTTAGAAGTTGTGTCATCGAGTCTAGTTTGTTGTTCCATTCGTCGTTTATATTACTTAGTGTCTAGATCTCGAATAAATCCTAATGGTCAGGCACCTGGTCTACTATTCTTTGCTACCTCACAGGGAGGATAACATCCTCGTTGGAGCCATCTGTTAGCATTGCCATTTTTCTTTTCATCTAGAGTCTGTTTCGAGTCATGTTATGATCCATGCACCCAAACATGTGAAGTCAGGTACGTAACACCGTGAGGCTGAAGTCAGCAAATGGCCGGTTGGCCCTTGGAAATGGGAAAGGGTGACAGAGTCAGAAACTGTATACGTGGTACGGGCATGTCTTTTCCCAAAAGGTCGAATCTCGTTAAGAAGCCAGTTTCTACATACCTAAGTGGAGTCAAGTGGTTAATAAAGGTCGCGTCGGCAAGTGCCACAGTTATTATCAGTTCATCATGAAGGCCGAGGGAATGAAAAATCACAGCGTTCGTATTATACATGCACTGCAAACTGTATCACCTGCATTCCACATGCGGGGATTTTCCATGAACAACCTGAAGTTCGTCTTGAAACATATCGTCGCCATAAATTCATTGGTTTCCAACATGTTTTCCTCTCTTGGCCGATTTGTTATAAATCTCAGATGCTCAACGTGCTCTCCAGTCATAGAACTAGGCCTAAGCTCTTTTCACAGTTTCCCTTTGCCAATCCAGTTGGTCCAGAACCGCTCCCCGGTGCATTAGTTCAAAACATTGCATGCAGAGTATACCTTGGTCGCGGCATGGCAACTTCTTAGAGAACAGGAAAGGGCACACAGAGTGACAGAACTGTGAGGTCCAAACCTCAAAGAGATTGGAATTCTTTCGCACATGCGGCGACCATTCCCAAAGACGTGGAGGAAACCATTATTTCACTTACAAAAGATACCAGATCAAGTTGCGGAACAGCTGGAACAAATAATTCACACAGAAGAGGGAGACGACATGAGCCTCCTCCTCCGAACATCAGATACCTCGGAGGAGAGGCAGGCCGATAAAGAACGAGGAGACCACAAAGGTTAAAATTACAGAAGGACTGTGTGTCTGATTGGAAACTGGAGGACTACTCAGATGCGTCACCCAGCTAGAACCTCCCGGGAAATCGAGCTGGAAACACGGGATAAGAACAAGGAAAGCGAACGTCGCGGGAACGAATGAGGAAGCGCCATCTCAACAACTGAAGAAAGCAAAGCTGTCTATTGCCGAGATTTATTAGGAAAATAGGGAATTAAAGTGACAACTAATGATAAAAACTGCAGAAGCATTGGCTGCACAGAGTCGTGGAGGGAACGTGGCGTGGCTGAAAAGGCAGCTTAAAGAGGCGCATAATGTTATTGTCCAGCTGCGAGAGGCACAAAAGCTGGCAGAAGAAAGGTACACAGAGCATCCCAGAGAATGCGGAGTGATCGAACAAGAAATCTGTGTGGCTCTTGCTAGCGCACAAAAAAGAAAGTTTATTGGGTAACATTCTTCTTCACGATAGTTTTGAGTGATACGCGTCCTCTGAAGTATCTTACCATTTTGATAACGATCATGAGAATTGAATAGTTGTTTTTTGCACACAACTCTCCAACAAATAGGCGCGTAACAGAAGACAAAACCAACATTACAGACAACAAGTTTTTGACAGACTCCTGTTTGCCAGGATACCCGATCAAGAGATACAACAACACATTTTTCCCTACGTCGGATTCTGATCGACGATCAAACTCCATGGAGAACCTGAAGGCAGTGATTAGTAGACAGATGTGATTGTTGCCTACTTTGGGATAGTGTCATGTGAAGAGTCTCTGGCGCATGTGGCGCAGTTTTTCCTAGTTTAGGGTTATCAGTTAGAAAGTAGGGCAACCCAAGTGGTGCTCTGACTTATATATTTCATATTTTCGATGTAAGCCAAGTTGGTTGGCAATTTTGAGAAAACGACTGCTATTGTATGTAATTTGAGTTTTTGACCGAAATTTAATGCAAAGGTCATGTGATTTGATGAAAATATTCTAATTGTGATAGTCAGATGTATTGTGTCTCTTTCTTTGCATATGTGTTTCTTGTTACCTTTTATTTCATATCTCATATTGTCTATTTCAGAACAAATTTTCGAACCTGTGGATTCGCTGTACAACGCCCCTTGTTCACGCCACTTAGAAAAAACATTTTCCTCTCAAGCTAACTCTGAATTCGTCCACAACGACGCTCTTGAGTTACTTCCTGTGTTTTTCTCTCGCCACACTTTACAGTTTACACTGAAGGTTGTTTCTCACATAGCCTTCTCCTCTCGAATCCAGTCATTGAGTCATTTGTTCCGTCTCTTCCTCAGATTGACCCCATAGCCCAAGTTTTCCCTTTGTGCGCCAATATAACCAGAAACTTTTTTACCATCGGTGTTAAATCTAGCCATTGTTTTCAAAGCCATATCCTGCGCGGAGACTGCGCCATTTCTGAGAGAGCCCTCTCTAGATCCGAAACGGTAGTTTCATGTCTCAAAGTTGGTTGAAAGAGTTACCTTCGTCGTCTATTTATCAACCAAATAGATTTACAGAGTGTTAACAGGACAAAATCATTAGTAGTTATGAAGGTAATGAGAAGGTAAAGGATGTCAAGCTTCAAACCTACATATTACAGTTTGAACAACTAAAGATGAATGAGGATGAGACAATTAATAATTTTTTCTTAAGAGTTGAGGAACTAGTAAATGCAATGAAAGCATTTGGTGAAAAAATTGAGGAAGCCTCTTTAGTTCAGAAAATTTTGAGATCTCTGCCAAATAGATTCAACCCAAAGGTCTCTGCTATAGAAGAACTTAATGATTTAAAAGCTTTGGATTTTGATAAATTTCTAGGAACGTTCACTGCATATGAAATGAGGATAGGTAAAGATAAATCCACCACTAGAGAAGCTTCTTTTAAAGAAGATAAGAAAGAGGAATCTGAACCTGATGAAATTGAAGCAAAACTTGTGAGAAGACTAAAGAAAGTATTAGGCAAGTATCAAGGCAACTTGCCCTTCAAATGTTTTAACTGTGGAAAGATAGGTCACTTTTCATCTAAGTGTCCACACAAAAAGAAGGACCAGGACTCTGAAGGTGAAGAGAAGTACAAATCCAAAAGATTTGATAAAAATAAAAGTTTGTGTAAACAATGATGACTCTTCAGAAGACATAGATAGTGACTCTTCCTGTGAATATAAGGTAAATGACTTCGTGCTTATGGCCAAAAGGATTATGATAATAAAATCACAGGAAGTGATGTTAATGATGACGAATTTGTGGTTGACTTGGAAGGAGATTTGATCAACGCTTTGGAAGAGATTGACAGAGTCTGTCTTAAGAAGAGAAAGCAAAAACAATTGTTTATACAGTTCGAGAAAGGTAGTAAAAAACCTGATGAAGACTTTGCCCTGCTAAAAGTGGAATTAGAAGAGGCAAAGAAAATAGAATACATTCTAAAACAACAGTTATCATAAAATAAGGCAAGATGTGAAGCCTTGGAAGAAGAGGTAGTAAAAACCAGAAAAGAGATGGAGAAGTTTAAAACATTGTATCTCCAAAATATTCCGAGCATTAAAGCCACCGCAGAACTAAACGACATTATGAGCAAACATAGATCTCATTTGTTGAAGACTGGTTTAGGTTATGTAAATGGTTCAAGCAACAAACAGCCAGAAAGCAAAGAGCCAGTAAAGATGATCAAGTTCCAAGTCAGCAGACAAACAGACCATGAGAGTACTCTGTCACCAAAATCTAATAAAGACAAAATGATCCCTAATCAAAATCAAAGAGATCAGAAGATGGAGCAACAAATGCCAAGAAGAAGTCCATCCTTTAGGTACCAAAATTTATTCCATGGTTACTGTTTTTACTGTTCTAATTTTGATCATAAGATTGCAAATTGTCAAATTAAGTTTAGAGACATGCAACTGAGGAGGCCAAGAAATAAACAGTCTTTACACCATAGAACTAAGAAGCCAATGAATAGACATCGTAGAACCAATCACTTTGACCTACTGAACAATGAGCTTGAATGTTATAACTGTCATAATTTCGACCACAAAGCTGCAAACTGCCATTTGAAAAAATACAAGGCAGATCCAAGGATAAATCCTTTAGCTAGAAATGCCAACACATGGAAAAATAAAGATAGTGAAAAATGTGGTCTAGTACTTTCARCTCAAAAACAAAAATACCCCTAGTATATAGATAGTGGATRTTCCAAGCACAKGACTGGAGACAAGGATAAGTTTTTGTCTATAWGTAAAAGAAAAACAGAGAATGCAACATTTGGAAATGTTGAACCAGGTAAAATCAAGGGTAAAGGGATGGTGAGTTTGAGTAATGGTAAAGGAAAATCCCAGGATGTTCTTCTTGTAGATGGGSTGAAACATAATTTGCTCAGTGTAATTCAAATGTGTGAYAGAGGATGTGAAGTGGTGTTCACTTCCAAGGATTGAAAGATAAAGTCTGTAAACTCGAGACAAGTGGTGGCTAAAGGCATAAAGACAAAAAATAATGTRTATGTGCTGAAAGAAGATAAAGAAGAATGTCATCTAAGCAAACATGATGAAAGATGGTTATRGCATAGGAGACTTGGACATCTAAACTTTGACCACTTAATCAAGTTCAAAACTCTTGAGACAGTAAAATATCTTCCAAGAATATCAAATCCACAAGACTCTCTGTGTAAATGTTGCCAAGTAGGAAAGATAACCAGGACACAATTTAAATCCAAGAGCTCTACTTCAACAGAGAAACCACTCCAATTAGTTCACATGGATTTATGTGGACCATCAAGACAGGAAGGCACAAGGAAGGAAAACTACTTTATGCTGATCATTGATGATTACTCCAGACTTACTTGGGTTGATTTTCTCAAAGAAAAAACTGAAGCATTTGAGAAATTAAAAATATTTAAGGCTTTAACTGAGAATCAAACAGGTAAGAGGTTAAATGAAGTAAGATCAAACAAAGGAGGAGAATTTATGTCAAGTGATTTCAAGGAATTATGTGATAAACATGGGATCAAGAGAGAATACACAATTCCAAGAACTCCACAACAAAATGGAGTAGTTGAGAGGAAAAACAAAACAATGCAGCAAATGGTCAGGTCAATGATAAGTGAGAAGAACATTGGTCAAACTCACTGGGTTGAAGCAATACACACATCCATCCATATTCTTAACAAATCCCACCTTAGAACACATAGTGACAAGACACCTTATGAACTATGGTATGGAAGACCTGCTTCAATCAAACACTTGAAATTTTTTGGGAGTAAGTGCTACATAAAGAATAATAATGAAAACCTTGCCAAGTATGATGACAAGGCTGATGAAGGCATCTTCTTAGGATATGCTACCAATAGTAAAGGATATAGATGCTTTAATAAAATATTGCATAAATTTGTTGATTGCATTGATTTAAAGGTTGATGAAGGAGTCCGAGTAAGAGAGGTGAACAATATTGAGTATACTACAGAGGACACATCTGAAGTTGAAGATGAACAGGTCCAAGAATCAGAAGGAGAAGACTCTAATTTAGATACAAATTCTCTGTAGGACTCAAATAAGAGAGTCCATATTGTTAAGGGGAGTATGTGTTGGTTGAATATATGATACCTCTGAAAAGTACTGCAACAGCTCAGGGGGAGCATGCTTTCTTTGACATTGATGTCAAAGGGGGAGAAAAGGTCTGGTCTAAATGCTATAGTTGGAGGTCTAAGAAGAATAGTGCAGCCGTTCAGGGTTGCCATCAATGCCAAAGGGGGATATTGTTGGCATGTTTATAGGCAGAGTGTGCTTGTCATTGATGGCAAGAACAACAACGACGATGGAATGTTTACAGGTAAGAACAACAACAACAATGGCATGATTACTGCCAGAGTGTGCAATCAAATCTCAAGAGGAATAACGCAGAGTTGCATGCAGAGTGAAAGTGTGCGCCAGAGACAAGGTTAAATTCATTGCCAAAGCTCAGGAGAGATAGTGTTTTTCAGAAATGCAGATGAATTCCAAAGTCACCATGACTCACAAAAGGATCAAAGGTCGAGGCCTTTGACACTTAGAAATTCTTCCAAGTTGGGAGGAAGTGTAAGCTCAGAAGGAGGAGTGACAGTGGCCGTTGGATCACCAATCCCAAATACCTGATGTCCGTTAAATCAACGTCTAGTGACCATAGGAAGCGCAAAGGAAAAGTACAGATCTGATCCGTTGGATCTGAGCGTCGAGGACCAACAACCGTTGGATCCAGTATAACTACGAAGAGGATAATGGCTGAGAGCCATCCTCTAACTCCACGAAATGCGAAGTCACGATGAGATCCGAGCCGTTGGATCTAGAGGACACGTGGCGAGAGATCAATATTTCGATGACTCGCAAACTGGAAAAGTCAAAGGTGAGAGTTGTAGGAACTTGCGATGTTCGAGTTCACGAGTTGATTTAGACCGTTAGATCATGGGGAGTTGTGAGCCGTTGATCTAACGCTCTCAAATATTGGGAAGGAAGGAGGAAAATACTCGAGGAACTGGAAGCCGCAACAATCCTAGTCGTTCATCTGAGAAGGACATGTGGCAGCCTGATAAAGAAGATTCACATAATCACGAATCGAAAGAACTGCGTCGAGCAGTCCGCGGACATTGCGAAGTCCGAGTTCGCGATATTGATCACAACTGTTGGATCAAGGAATGTCGTGGGCTGTTGACTTGGAGCGGATTTTAGAAAATCATAAGTCGAGAGAAGGGAGGTTAGTAGTCCTCCAACTTTGCAAAATGCGAAGTCCCAATAAGATCTAGACCGTTGGATCATAGAGGGTTGTGGGTCGTTGATCTGACATAGAGCACTGAATAAGGAATCAGGATTTGGAAGAGTCAGGGTTGGCTCACGTTCAAACAACCAACACGAAAGGTTATGATTTGATCACAATCGTTGATCTAGGTAGCATTGTGGACCGTTGATCTGACACTGCAAACTAAGTTAGTGAGCTCGCGAAATGCAAAGTGCTCGAATGTTTTTCCCTTGGTCATAGCCAAGGTCACATCGTCGAAGGATTAAGGGAGGAGCTAGCATGTCTCTAGGCTCCACATCGGATATTGCTGAGATCGCGAAGCGCCCCTTTTGATTAGCGAGCTGTCACAGCTAGTGGTCACGTGGAGAGAGAATAGAGGAAGCAGCTAGCGTTGCCAGGCTCCACCTCGGAGTTTCGCGAGTTGGGAGAATTGATGCAACTCGCAGCTGAATATTCGATATGCGAAGTCGCAAAGTGCCTTTTGGATAGGCATCTGATCAAAGCTCGTGGCCACTTGAAAGGAAAGGGCTTAGCCAGAAAATCTAGCGCCCATTGTGAAGTTTTCTCAGGAAGGAAAGAGGCGCCAAAGGGATGAGCGTACATAGGTTCTCTCTGTAACTACTGAGAGATTGATTGTAAATGCAGAAAACGACTGATTGCATTTTCCAGAGAATTCAAATAATATTAGGGTGATCGCTAGAGGAGCTGAAGAGTCTCGAGGTAACTGGTAGTGGAATGAAGACTCATCATAGAGATGATTGACATATGGAAATGCGTCGAAGACTATCACTGCCAAAGAAGCCGAAGAATCTCAGGATAATGGCCACTGATGAAGAACAAATTCAAGATGATTGCAAGAGAGGACGAAGAGTTGAGTGTATGCCCTGGTAGAGGATTTGGCATGATAAATATGCACATAACATAAAAGATATTGTAGCTTTTGGTTAGAGTTATTCATGCGGGTAGAAGCATGTTGTGGGCAAGAGATGAAACACACAGAAGAGGCGTAGCGCATTGAATGGAAATAATACAGAGAGAATAAAGTGCAGAAGAAAGAGACATAACATAAATGCTTATCTGAGAGAGGAAGAGAAAGTTGAGGTGCGCATTCAGAGACAGAGAAGAAGAACATAAAGCTCAAGGAGATGCGAGTAGAAAGACACTGATGCAAGCAGCCCATAGCAGTGTAGCGGAATAGTGATGATATTGGTAAGCCATTGATAAATACTATATCACTGTAATAGAGTCCAGTAAGCAAAGATTTTATATTCAGGGTGGTAGGGAGGTGCCAGGGAGGACAATTGTCCTTAGAGTTTCAAGTGGGTGCTTAAACACAAGGAGTTGAAGCTTCCATCTGGTTGCAACCAGAAAAACCAGGGTGACAGGGTGGTGCAAGGGAGAACTATTGTTCTCTGTTATGCAGGTTGGTGCCTGTGTGACTGGAAGTTGGTGTTTCAATCCAATTGGTGCTGGAACACTCACGTAGTTGGTGCTTCCTTCTAGTGGGTGCTAAAGAAACCAAAGAGTTGGTGCTCTTAACAAGTTTTAACTTGTAAAACAAATGTGGTAGTCTCACAATGATTTGGTGCTCATAAGAATGATAATGTACAGAAAATAAAGATTACTTATCATATCAAGAAGAAGAGGTTTTTCCCTTTATGGGTTTTCTAGGGAAATATCTATCTCTGTATATTTCATGTGTGTGATTGACGTTGAATATTCTATTGCTTACTTCCCTGCATTATTGTAATCGTCATTGAGTGTTATGTAAAGAGTTTAAAATGTGCATAATTGTTTAAGAACTATAACAATTGATTCACCCCCCTCTTCTCAGTTGTCCAACATAAATTCCATCCCCCTTATGAAATCGTTTTCCTCAACACTTGATGTACAAGCATATACCAGGGTCTCATGGATAAGTGTGGACCATTGTGATGAAGTAGACTAGAGAACCAGGGTCCCATTGAGAAATGGAAGCCACCATGTTGAAGTAGTCCAACCACCATTGTAAACTAGGGTCCCATGTCCAATTGCTCATGTGAACCCCACATGGAAGATATCGACACCCAATAACCAATTGAAAATGATGCTCCCAATACCGACACCTATCATGTGGATCCAAATAAGAATATCCATCCACATAGTGGGAGAGGATCAAAGTTGAATCTGGAAGGAACAATACCATTGTAGAATATGCAGGTTGGATTCTGGTAATTATAACTAGCTCCTGATGTGGGACATTGATGGTCTCTACAGAAGGTGGAGTAGAGTCATCAAATAAAATATGGAAGTGGTTGTCATGCCAGAAATGACAACTATCCATATACTAATCATCGAAATCGACCTCCAAATCATACCAATCTTATATTTCTTGATAATATTCATCCTTGATGTCTGCCATAAGTAATCTCTCATGCATTCTATCCAATGAATCTTGAATACTACGAAAACTATCACTGAGACCATCTGCAAGGTCATGCAATGTGCCACACAATGTGTCATACAATTGAGATTTGAATGCTTCAGTGATTTGTAGAATTGTTTTGAGGGTTTGAGAGGAAATAACCATATAAACACCCTATGAAAAGTTACGAACTCTGTAGTCTCTTCGCCGTCACGTAAAAACCCAAAAAATAGAACAATAAATTGCTACATAAAATCACGACTTTTTTCGGAAAAACCCTGAAAAACTGTTGAATTTAAAATGCCCATGACTTTACTTTCCGGACTTCGTTTCGGTTGATTTTTATTTTTGAAATTAATTATTTTTCCAAGAGGAATTCAAGTACCCTTTTTTTTTTTCCAAATTCATCTCGTAAAGCTTCAAATCTGAACCTAAAGTGCGTCGCCCTCTTTTTCTTCCCTAGAAAAAATTTGCAAAAAATTATTTCCTTCTTTGGCCTAGGAAAGTGCTCTAATACCAATTGT
>SNQJ01S0012008.1:388709-418437 GCA_010110895.2 Picea sitchensis
TTAAGGTGCATGAGATTTTCGTTTTGTTGCAAGATGTGTCTTTACTCGAGTTTGAATTCTTCAGTAAGTCTGAAATAATCGCTCGGTTGTTGATGACCATAGTCAATGATCAAGCCACCCATAGTGTACTTTTAATCTTGCAGATTTATTCAATGTCAAACATCTATTCAATGAATGATTTACTTTCCACAATTCTGACAAGGATGGAGATCAAAACATTGATTCTCCATGTGACCAACTCGATTGCAATGTTGGAATTTATCATTATGATGTTGAACTAGAACATGTGAAGTTAAATCTTCATGAATGAATCCTACACTAATGAAGTGGATTCATTTGGAATAATCTAGAGTGTGAAAAGCTACTTCCTTACCTTATCTTATACTTGTTATGTGATTATTATTCATGATTTCTTCCCAAGGTCTGATGATTGACTTGGCAAGAGAAAGATGAAATTTTTCATGCACAACTTCATCCTCATCTACACTTGTATTTGAATTTGGCTCATTGAGTTACTTCTGCAAGAAATGTTGATCTGATTCATCATCTTCATTATAGAGAGGGTTGTTTTGAACAAAAACTAGTTCATAACACTTCTTGATTTTTGAGATCCCTGATTTCATCATTCAATAGTTTGGATTGAGATTGTAGAAGTATAACTTTAGCTAGCATCACTTGCAAAGAAGTTATCATTGATTGAAGAGTTACTTTGTTGAACATGATTGTGTTGTCTTCAATAGTGATTATTAGAGTGTTCACCAACTCTATTAATTCTCGAATTCAATCCATTTCAAACACTAGATGAGGTCTTCTAGTGCAGGTAGATCTTGATTACAAGACTTAACAATAAAAAGGGTTTATTGCAACTTGCTCACTTGAACTCACTCGCTTGAACTTTAGGCTTGCCTGAACTTGCTTCCAAGAAATTGAGGGTGTCAGATACTACCGAAAATGCACCCTAGCTCATGATTATTACAATGGTTTGAGTTTAAACCACTCAATCTTGTTAATTTTGACTTAGAATTTTAAAGAGGACTCATAAATACAATCACCCAATTAAGTATGTTGCAAGTATCAAATGATCTTCAAGTTTGGATGTTTTGTTGATGCTTTTCAGTTAATTCTCCTTTGATTATGAGCTTGATTTATTCATTATTGATGTGATTTTTTTATTTATTTTTTTTGGCTAAAAGTCTCCAAGTGCGATACCGATTGAAAGTATATAAAACACAACTTACAGATTGAGAATGCAAAACAAAAGTCACGTTCTATAACATATTTTGACAATTATTTTACCTGTCGTTAAATTTGAGACAGTGGATACATGCAGCAATGATGTGCAGGAATTGTTACTTTGTGTGAACGCCTTCAATGATCGTTTGTGCACAAAAGAAGCGACCTGGGGTTGAATCCAGTGAATAAATTCGAATGACTATTCAGGATAAATTTGAATTCGCTTATTAATGACTCTGTCTTGTGCGATTGGGGCACGACAGTTCCCAGATCTTCGTTTCTGGTCATGACTAAGGACAAGACCTGGGAGGAGGAGTCCTCTGGAGCATGCACCAAAGGAGACAATTCTGTACTGTAGGAGACTCGATCTCTACACCAAAGGTAGTGTCTTATCATAAATATTTGTCTTTGTTAATATCGTAATCAATATTTTTTTCTTCGCAACCTGCTTGTAGTTGTTTCTATTGCAGATCTCCTTTTATGATTGCTTGTGAGGGTTGAATGGTAACGCCGGCTGGATTGTTGGGCATGACTACCCTGGGGAAGAGGTTGTTGTTATTTAACTGTTTTATGTTTTGGTTTTTTAGTTGGAATTTGGGTAAAATAAATTTGTACAAAATTACAAATTTTTTGTTGTTTAAATTGTATTTTTATATGTAGAAATAAATTTAGCATGATGAAAAACCACTATGATATTTAGATTATACAAAATTAACAACTCAAATCTACAGATTCAACAATTTCTTGTCTAAACATAATTAAACAAAAACTATTCCCAAAAAAACCAAACCATAAAACAATTAGACGACCATGTAGATTAATATATATTGCGAAAAGTTGAAAAGTTGAATACTCAAACTGTGATTTTATTTTAATATAGACTGCCAAACGTTGGAGACTAGACCTGTTCTTTCCTTTTTAAACTATTAGTCTTCAACTTTTGTTTTGAATTTTGATCTCAACATTGCCCACTTGCCCACTTGTCACTCCCAAAATGACATTACATAACTTCTAATTTCTTCCCAAAATGTTAAAAAAAAAATATTTAATAAAATAATCTATATATTACTCAAGACTTTCAATTAAATTTCCTTATTCCTCCCCCAAAAATAAGACATTAAAAAAAAAGTCATATTCTAAACTATTACATGTATTTGTCTTTATATGCATGACTTTTTAATTTTCTAAACTAGTATATGTATTTGTCTTTTTTTTTTTTCTATTGTGGTTTACTGTGCGAAGCTCGCTACGTCTACGGTAATCTCCTCGAAATCCGGAGAACATAGGGGGGTTAAGGAAAGTTATGATACCAATTGATAAAATATAACACACAACACAAGATCAGGACAAGAACTTTGGCAGAAAAGCCATATTCTCGACATTGTATTCATATAATGATATAAATATATGATGCATGATTAAAACCACCTCAATTTCTCTCACATTAACACATTATTGGGAGATAAGGTAGGAGAAGGAAAAATAGGAATCTAGAAACATACTTAGGATTGGGAGATAAGGTAGGAGAAGGAAAAATAGGAATCTAGAAACATACTTAGGATAAAAACTATATCTTTAAATGTGAAATATGTTAAGTAGTGTTATAGGACTTCATGATTGTATAAGAGTTAGATGCTAACACCCCCTTGAGCCCTTCCTATTTAATAAGAGAAATATCCGAGGGTTTAATTTTATTTTCTCATACCACAACTTCAAAAACTTATTTTAGATGTTAATATTAAATGTACCAATTGAGTCTATTCAAGGATATCCCAAAACAATATCCACATCATCCATATCTATAGCTTAAAAAATTCAATGCAACATGTATGTATCCATAGTAATCTTCAAATCTGTAAAATTTTGAATATTTTCATTTCAACATGTGTGATTTGAATATCTTTTTGGGTTCTTGCAATCTTTTAGCCCAATTAACATTCATGAAGCTATGTTTTCTACTAGAGCTTATAGAAACAATAACATTTTCTTGTTGAATACATATGTGGACCTATAATATGATGTCACATGGAAATAAATCACTAATTCTCTTCTTATCGTTATTCACAACATGAGACCATCTATCTAAAAATACTTTTTCAAATTCTTCATTAGAAAGTGCCATAATCTTGTCACGGTTAAGCAACTTCCACCAAATTTTTTAGGGTTGAAATTACAACATTTTTCTAGTGTGGCCTTAAAAACTCATATTATTGCTAACAAAAACCTTAAAATTAACACCTAAATCAAAAATTGGTTTCACCAGGAGAATTTTTTTTTTTGAATTTAAAATTGTATAGCTTGTTTGAAACCATAACCTTAACAACTAGTAATATTCCAACTAAAACTTAAAATCAACCACCAAACCGAAAAGTAGTACTACCAATAACACCATTTTTTTTTTAACTTTAAATTACAACATTTTTTAAAGATGAACCTTAACAATTTGTACTATTGCAATAAAACAATAGCACCCCATTTTCAAGGAGGAATGAAATTGTATCAAATTTTAAACCATGGTCTAAAAAATGGTTAGCTTTTTTTTTTTTTTTATTAATTTGTTTATTATNGAGAATTTTTTTTTTTGAATTTAAAATTGTATAGCTTGTTTGAAACCATAACCTTAACAACTAGTAATATTCCAACTAAAACTTAAAATCAACCACCAAACCGAAAAGTAGTACTACCAATAACACCATTTTTTTTTTAACTTAAAATTACAACATTTTTTAAAGATGAACCTTAACAATTTGTACTATTGCAATAAAACAATAGCACCCCATTTTCAAGGAGGAATGAAATTGTATNTTAAACCCCTACCTTCCTGCTCCACCTCTAGGTGGAGGGGAGGTGGAGCACAAAGGACCACCACATTTCAATTTTATTATTTTTTGATATCTTTTAATTGTTATTTGTTTTTTTAAATTTTAAATTTATTTTTTTATTTTTTTTATATTTAAAAATAATAATAATAATATTTTTTTAAGTTTTACTATTTAAAAAAAATTATTTTATTATTATTATTTTTTATTTTTTATTATTTTATGAATTTTAAATGTTAAATTTTATTTTATTTCTTTTGTATTTATGATTTTTCATATTTTATATTTTTTTTCATTTTTTATTTATTTTTATTTTTTTAGGAGCATTTAAAGTTGGTCAAAAGAAATTAATTGCAATATAGGAGTCAAGTAAGGTTATCCCCTATCCCCTACTTTTTTTGGCATTTACATTGACAAGTTAGAAGATTGTTTGGAAGTTGTGGCTTGTGTTGGACCAACTCTTACTCGTATAGTCATCGTCCTTCTTCTTTATGTCGATGATATTATTCTTATGGAAATGAATCCCTATGACCTTAGTAAGTAGCTTAGAAACCTCAATGACTTTTAATCTAATTTAGGAATGACTATGAACATTGACAAAACAAAGGTTATGATCATTAAATCCACCAAGATCACATATGATATTTTTGTATGTGACAACAATATCATGGAGGAAGTGCCTTCGTAAAATTATTTTAGAATTATTATTCATCACAAGCTCAATTGGAACCATAGCATTGAGAAAAGGATAAATGGAGGGTGGACAGCTTATTACGGGCTTGAAAATAATTGCAAATTAGCAAACCTTTGGCTATGGGATAAGAAGAATCTCCTCTTTGAGACTCTTGTCACTCATGTTATCTTATATGGATGTGAAGTTTGGGGATGCAATATCTCTCGAGAATCTTGGAGAAAGATAGAGTAGATCCAAAATAATTTTATAACTTATAATCTCAAAATTAAAGTCAATACACCCTATCCTATCCTACTCATAGAAGCAATCATTTCCCCTATTGAGAGCACAACTATGGTTAGGTACTTAATGTACAAGAACACGATAAACAATAGGGATGACAAGAGGCTCCCCAAAATTGCTTCAAACTCTAGTCAAAATCACCAACGACTCAAGTGGGGATGGCATAATGATGCCAAGTCTTGGCTAAATTATTGAGGATTAAAAGAAGTTATTCTGCAGAATATCGATGATATTAAAAATATTGTACAAGCTAAATTTAAGAAGAAACTATTATGCGATAGAGAATTAGAGGATAAGAAAATTAAGATATTATAAGGAGGTGGTTAACCCTAATCTTGAATATGAAAAGTACCTCTATGTTTTGACTAATTATCATGAGCTGGATAGTGAAACTCGGTGTTGGGAAATCCTCAAAACAATATGGAAGGAATTAATCTGTCATTTTTGTGACACCAAGAGGGTTGAAGATGAAAAACACTTTCTCTTAGAGTTCCTTGTGTATATACTCAAATTCGATCTCAATTTCAAAATATTTGTCACAATACTAGCCGTCCTAACCTTCTAAGTCATCAAAACTTTAGTGATCTTGGAACGCTTCTCTTAATGTATTTCAAGCATTGAAATAACATTTTAAAGAAATCCAAGTAATCTCTTACTTTTCTTAAGGTTCGATAGACCAATTTTGGTCTCAACGGACGTAAACCATCATCATCGTCATCATCATCGTCATCATCATATATATATATATATATATAGAGAGAGAGAGAGAGAGAGAGAGAGAGAGAGAGAGAGAGAGAGAGAGAGAGATAATAAATTTTTTGTAACCAAATTTTTAATTTTTCCTTTTTAAAAAAAATTATGATTAAAAACATATTTACTGGTAAGACATTTAAAGTGTATATTTAGTGATTAAGGTTAGGAATCAATTTTATTAATTCACAATTTAATTGAATTTTTACTTATTTATGTTACAGGAAAAAGCCTAATATTCTTAACTCCAATACTCATCCATTTGCAAGTGATATTGAGAACATACATCTTGCATGTTGGGCAAAAGATGATACTTATGATTATATTCTTATCAATGAAAATGATGGATGGAAACATGGTCGATTATTGGTTCATAATGTTGTGGCTAGAAAGCTAACATATGAAGAAAATGATTTGAAAAGAGATATTGTTAACATTTATCGAAAGCCACAAGCACTGATTAATTATTTTATAAATACATTTTTAAGTGAAAGAAATTGGGTTTTGGATTTATTCTCGGGTTCAAGTAAGATTTATGATATAACATATATTAAATCATAATTTATGTTTGTTTACACTATTTTCCTTAACTATTTCTTATGTATTTGGTGATTAGGTACAACACTAGCATGTTGCTTACAAAAAGGAATAAATTGCATATACATTGAAAATGAAACACTACCATGCAAATTTATCGACAAAGAATTAATTCTATTAAATCTCTTCCAGATGAAATGCAAAAAGTTGGTTTGAAGAAATACGATTTTAGTGAATCACGTATAGCTGCGGGGAGGGAGGGGAGAAAAAGTGGGAAGGGGACTGTTAGCACTAGAAGTCACCTCCTGATTGCAGGGGAGGTAAGTGCATGTCACAAAGAATAAATTTAAGGGGGGTCAAATGGGCAGAATCAAGATGATATCGCTTTAACTCAGAAAACCGGACTGGTATGCATAGACAAATGAGGTCTTGATTCAACTTCAGTCAGTAAGTTGGATTAAAGGTGAATAGAAGGAATACTTGGTGAGTATAATGTAGAGGTCTGCTATGGACATCAGGTCTTCCAACAGCCTAAGGAAAAAAAACTCAATCACAAGATCCTCTTGGATTCAAAGTTTCAAACACTGAAGTATATTTAAGCAACACAATGATAAAACATACATCACGATGCAGCTACAACAACTCGACTGGATCATCCATGCCCGAGCTCTTCAGTGTGATAGGGAAAAATATAACAAAACTAATTGATTAAAACTGGTCACAATACTGTTGAAATCAAACCTTCATAACAACAACATACGACCCTCGACTGGATCTTCCATGCCCGAGTGTTCTAACACAACTTTTACAGAGAGATGGAAAGGAAGATGACTTTCATTAAACAAGAAGTCTTAAATACAAATACATAACCAAAAGAACCAAAGATTCATCAAAACTTTACAATGCGGGAGCCTAGCTCAACCATCGACCTCTAATAAAACTCAAAGCTACATACATATACTCAAAAATTTGCCCAGTAGAGGCGTGCTTGAACCAATGCATTAACGTTTTCAATCGGTGCCTACTCTGTCAGATTGTGCAGGCCTCCTCATGTCAAATGCAAGCAAGGCACCGTTATGTGCTTTACAAGAAAACATGTCCATAAGGAAGCTTCAGATTGACAATCTGCCTTTACAACCGCTCTCTTCATGTTTTCCATTTATGGGGTGACACGAAGTCTCAATTTCCGCCTCACTTTCGTTAATTGTCTGCATTGGGATCAGGATGGGGCCGAGTCGACTTGGCACCTAGAAAACGTGGTGGCCTCTTTCTGCAACCAACACCGGAGTTTCGACCCCTGGCATAGCTCATGTGAACTTTGCACCTTTACCCGCATGAAACCCTGGGTCATGACCCAACGCTTATCTCCACAAACGCTCTGGGATTTCTCCCTTCGAGAATCCTCATATCACTTGAAAACAGAATCCCTGACTCCCAATTTGATGAAATCGCCCTACTCAGATCAACGGTCGGTATTTATTTCCATCCGACGACTGAGGCTCCTCGCGATGGGCACCAACCTTTCCACATGACCTTAGGCTGCGACCTCGGGCTATGACCTTGGGCCCACTCTTGAGTGCTTCGTGACTTCAGGCTTCAGGTGCACTGATGTGAGCCACTCTTGACTCTCCTGATTCCCAAACTCTCGAATTGGAACTTAGCGAGCGCTAGCTCCCCTCCGATATGTGTGTGCCTTACCACAACGTGCACCGACTTTGGATGACACACATTTGTGGGTTTTTAAGCCCCCTTCTTTCGCATTTTGTTACCCAAGGGACAAATCCAAAGGAAAAATATCCCCCTGCAAGAATATGTGATAAAATTAGGCTCCATGGGGGATAGATTCCTCCCTGTGAGGCTCTAAGAACTCCTTTTGCAGTTCCAGTCGCCTTCTGTATTGGGATATGGAGTCAAGCTCAAAACACCCTGCTAAGGAATACAGGCTGATAAGTAAAAACGAAAATAAACACACATGCTCCAAGGAGCTTATTTATGTACAATCCTAAACTAATTTAATTTTTACACAGTGCTAGGTGAAATCAAACTTCCACCATAGCCATTCAAGCAACTTCTTAGCTGCAAATTTGTTTATTCTGTCAATGATTGATAACAGATACTGCAACCATGAAAGTAGAATGGTTACATTCTTCATCTTTCCTCCTAATGTTGAGGTTAGGATAAAGCTAGGCGGCTTCAAAACATGAAGGAAATACAACTCCATGTATTCCTCTACAGGCTCATGGGACAAGCAACAAACTCTAGAAAATTTGCAACAGGTAGCCTGATTTGTCTTGCAGTTGTTCACACCAGGTTGAATGTCTCTGGAAAGCGTAGGTAGGTGAAAGGCCGGTGCAGGTTGACTGATCTCAGACAATGGCCGCTTACTAGTAATCTTTGGACATGATATAGACTGCCCCTTCTGTTGCTCCTTTTCTTCTTCATGGCTCTCCCAAGGGTCAGATTCATAATCCTCATAAACATGAATCGTGAGAAATATCTGCTCTTCCTCTGAATACTTATCAAATCTGGGTGAGTGCAGAACTCCCACATCTTGCAAAACAGGGGCGATCTCATGATCCTTCATTTCAATCCCAAGTGAAAACACATAGTGGGAAATCTCTTGAAGGAAAAGAGAAGACTCCTCTTCCACAACAATCTGCTCTTTTAATTATGATACAACAGGTTCATCAGGGGAAGAATATAATGGTGCTTCAGCTATGAAATCACCAACACCATCATCATCAACAGGGATGTCAAGGACATCTGCTTCAAGGACTGGAAAATCATCTACGCTTCCTTGAAAAGAGCAACAAGCACGATATGCCTTCAATTTTTCTATTCTTGCAGAAAGTGATCCCACCAACTCCATCAATGCAACCAAATCATCTTCTTCCTCCTCGCAGCTTTCATCCTCATAGCTTTCATCCTCACAACTTTCATTGGAAACAACCACACCCTGAACACAGTCTCTACATTCTTCACAATAGTTATGACAGATTAACTCAAAGGAATAATACCTTTGACAATGCTTATTAAAAGCTGCATGAAACTGTTCCAGGGAGGAGATGCTAGCAGGGGGCAAGGATCAATACCACTCATGGGCATCCCCGTCCAATGAGAACATGAACATCTTCATTAATACATCCTCATGATGTATCTCCCATTGATGCATGAGTTCATGAAACTCATGGATACGCTGAGAAGGGATTTCCTCTTTACATTCTCTAAATATGGGCATATCATCACCCCACTCATCCATAGTAGGGACAACATTAGGAAAACCATGAACAACAGAAAAATTAAAAGGAGCAAACCTTTGAGCCATGATTTTTTTCATTTCAGACTAGTGGAGTCGCCAATCGATTCTTTAACCATGGAGTCGACAGGTGAATGATATGCAGAATGAGTGTGTCTGGTCTTTGTTCACCATCAAAGACCAGATATGATCGTTTTGTTCTCCCATGGGCTATAATTGTAGCCAGAGGCAGCCACACTGAAACCATAGAGTCGAGACAATGGAGTCATCAGGTGCAAATGCAATCTTCAATGGTTTTGATATCTGATGCACCTTCATAATCAAAAGCTCGTTGTCGTTCTACCCAGGGAAATGTCTTCAATTCGTTCCTCGACAATGACGCCATAAATGTTAGCACTAGAAGTCACCTCCTGATTGTAGGGAAGATAAGCCCAGTACCCATCAGTTTGTATGTCACAATGAATAAATTTAAGGGGGTCGAATGGGCACAAACTCAAGATGATATCACTTTAACTCAGAAAACTAGACTGGTATGCACATGCAGATGAGGTCTTGATTAAAATTCAGTCAATAAGTTGGATTAAAGGTCAATAGAAGGAAGACTTGGTGAGGAGAATGTAAAGTTCTGCTATGGACATCAGGTCTTACAACAATCTAAGGAAGAAAAACTCAAACACAAGATCCTCTTGGATTCAAAGTTTCAGACACTGAATTATATTTAAGCAACACAGTCATAACAACACAATGATCAAACATACATCACGATGCAACTACAACAACTCGACTGGATCATCCATGCTTGAGCTCTTCAGCGTGAGAGGGAAAAAGATAACAAAACTAATTGATTAAAACTAGTCACAATACTGCTGAAATCAAACCTTCATAACAAAAACATACAACCCTTGACTGGATCCTCCATGCCCGAGTGTTCTAACACATCTTTTACAAAGAGATGGAAAGGAAGTTGACTTTCATTAAACAAGAAGCTTCAAATACAGATACATAGCCATAAGAACTAGAGCTTCATCAAAACTTTACAATGCAAAAGCCTAGCTCAACCATCGACCTCTAATAAAACTAAAAAATAAATACATATACTCAAAAACTCTCCCAGCAGAGGCGTGCTCAAACCACTGCATTAACGTTTTCAGTCGGTGCCTGCTCTGTCAGATTGTGTAGGTCTCCTCATGTTAGATGCGAGTCAGGCATCATTATGTGCTTTACAGGAAAATCTGTCCACAAGGAAGCTTTGGATTGACAGTCTTCCTTTACGACCGCTCTCTGCATGTTTTCCATTTATGGGGTGAGATGACGTCTCAACTTCCACCTCACTTTCGCTAATTGTCTGCATCGGGCTCAGGATAGGACCGAGTCAACTTGGCACCTGGAAAACGTGGCAGCCTCTTTCTATGGCCAACACCAGAGTTTCGGCCCCTGGTGTACCTCACGTGAACGCTGCACCTTTACCCACATGCAACCCTGGGTCATGACCTAGCGTTTATCTCCACAGGCGCTCCAAGATTTCGCCCTTCGAGAATCCTCATATCACTTGACAACAAAATCCATGACTCTCGATTTGACAAAATTGCCCTACTCAAATCAATGGTTGGGATTTATTTCCATCCGACGACTAAGGCTCCTCGCGATGGGTGCCAACCTTTCCACATGAACTCGAGTTGCGACCTTGGGCCCACTCTCGATTTCTTCACGACTTCGGGCTTCGGGTACATTGATGTGAGCCACTCCCTACTCTCTTGATTCCCAAACTCCCGAACTGGAGCTTAGCGAGCGCTAGCTCCCCTCCGATATGTGCGTGCCTTAGCACAACGTGCCCCGCCTTTGGATGACACACATTTGTAGATTTTTAAGCCCCCTTCTTTCACATTTTGTCACTCAAGGGCCAAATCCAAAGGAAAAACATCCCCCTAAAAGAATATGTGATAACAGGGACGACGAAGGGAGGGAGAGAGGGTGTGGGGAGAGGGATGGGGGATAGGGAGAGGGAGAAGGTGAAAAGGATGGGTTGGGGTTTTTAAAGGGTGAGGGGTAGGGGGATGAATGATTATGGGAATCACCCGCACCCCACACCCTGCACTAGGTTTGTTTTTTTTTTCATTTTATTTATTTATTTATTTATTTTATTTTAATATATATAATTTTTTAATTTGTAATTTATTTTTTTTGCACTTAAAAATAAATAAATTGTGTTATGCATTTTTTTAATAAAATGGGCTTTTTTTTTATTAAATATTTTTTTTTTACACGGTCTGTTTTTTCAATTTATTTATTTTTTAATATAAATTTATTTAAAAAAATAATTAATCAATTTTATTTTTTTTGTTTGTTAATTTGTGCGGGACCTGTTGGCTACACGATTAACCTATGGCTTGATAAACCACGACTCAGGGGCATCTAAGCCATCAAAATATTAACTCCATGGCTTGATAAACTACTTCACTGTGGGCATCTAAGCTTACCAAAATCACCCGTGATCGCACTACTGTTTTCCATCAAAATCACCCGAGGATCGCACCCGGCCTGAGCCACACCAACCCTTAACATGGTTGGATTTTTTGTCCCCGCAGGTTTCGAACCGGTGACTTTAACAACACGAGTGGCTTAACAACACACTCTGTCACCGACTGTCCTACACCTCGGGGACCAATTTTTGGTTAACACCACTCTTCGATTAAAGAGTCAATTTTAAGTTTTTTATTTGCAATGGTGCTAGTTGTCAAGGCCAAGGTTTCAATTAATTTGTAATCTTAACTCCAAAAATAAAATCAACACTACTAGTACCATCATTTTTTGATGCAATGGTCAATTTTAAGGTTTTGTCCACAATGGTATCAATTATCAAGGCCACAATTTCAAATTTATCACAATTTTAACTACCTACACCTCCCCCCCCCCCAAAAAAAATAAAAAAAATAAAAATGTTATTGATAACACCATTTTTTGAAATGGGTAAAAATTGTCATTAATTGTGACATTTGAGAAAAGAGAACTTTGGAGAGTTCTCATTAGGTTGGTAACTTTGTTTCTACCAATTCATGCATGTCAAAAACAAATCATGTGTGTAGAAAATAAAAAATGCAATATGTTTGTAGTCAAACAAAATAACTCAAACAAAGAAGACAAGAAATTTTAATCTACAATAACTCTAGCCAAAACCACCAGTGGCTCAAGCAGAATCGGCATAAAGATATCAAATCTTGGCTAAATAATTGGGGAATACAAGAAGAATCCATTATGCAGAGTATCGATAATATTAGAAATATTATCACTTCTAAATTTAAGGAGAATATGTGGTGTGATAAAGAATTAGTTGATAAAAGGAAATTAATATTCTACAAGGAGGTGGTCAACCTTAATTTAGAAGATCAAAATTACCTCTCTGTTTTGAAAAGTGCAAAGAAGAAAATCAACATTGTTAAAATAAGAACAAACTCTCATGAGCAACATAGTGAAACTGGGTGTTGGACAATTCTGAAAAGACCATGTGATGAGAGAAATTGTCACCTTTGTGACACTAAGCAGGTAGAAGATGAAAAACACTTCTCTTGGATTTCCCTTCCTATGCCTATATTAGATCCGAATTTAAAAATATTTTCCACATTACTGACCTTCCTAACCTCCTAAGTTGTCAAAACTATGGTGATATTGGAACGCTTCTCTCAATGCTTTTTTAGCATAGAAATACATTTTTAAAGAAATTGAAGTAATCTCTTACCTTCTTAAGGTCTGATAGACCAATTGGTCTTAGTGGATGTTAATCATCATCATCATCATCATAAATGTTCCTTGATATGCACAAAGTTTCTTACAAAAGTGGGTACATCTAGGATGGTTATAAAAACTCTGTAGAAAAATGTTCAACTAACAATGTAGGATAAAAGTCTAAAATCAAATTATGGAACACCTTATTATATGTTCAACTAAGAAGCATGGGATAATATTGATTGAGCTTTATGGAGATAAATTGTGTATAAAATATTGAAACATCCAATGTTTTGAGTGGACACTCCATCCATAATCAGGGACAAATAAAGCTGAAATAATAATAGAAAAGAGTGCTTGGGTAAATATTTATAGGATTGAAAATTAAGGTTAACCATTGTGTAAAAAAAAGAGTTTCAATTGTTATGAAAAATGATTAAAATAGTAAAGTAGTTGGTGGGCATAAAAGCTATTTAATGTTAATGGTAAAATTGAAATTCAAAGAAAATGTTAAAAATAGAATTTAAGAAATATAACTTGTTAAGTTTGTAAATCCAAGGAACGAAAAAGATGGCTAAAAATTAGGAGAAGGGTAAAAAGGAAAAAATGGAATAGCAGGGATAAAAGAAAATTAAATCAAGAAATGAAAAGAAAAGGGGAATTAAATAATAATAATAAATCTATAAAAAATAAAATAAATTATTTAAAAATAAGAATGGTTAATGATCAATGATCAATACGATGAATAGTGGGTTTCCAAGATTGGTTAAATTTGTAGCCATCTTATCGATTAAAATTATTAGGATGTTTTTCAATTTCCAATGCTTCCCAAATAATACAAGAGGAGTAATAGGGTTCTGAAGCTAGAATTTTAATTTGGTCAAAGAAAATAAGGTGATTATATGTGTGGAAGTCTTTGGTGATAGTCGACTTAGAGGTGTGATTATGGAAGGTATCAACTATATGTTCTTTTAGACATGCTTTAAATGATCTACTAGTTTGGCCTATGTATGATTTTCCACGAGGACAGAGAATTTTGTAAACTCCTTGGCCAAACATTGGATCAAATTTATCCTTAGTTGTTCTAAATAATTTTTTAAGAGTTTTATGGGGTTTAAAGAAACTTTTAATATTCTTTTTGACCAAAATATTAGAGATGTGATCTGTAGTACCTTGGATATAGGGAAGAGAAATGAGAGCTAAGGGTGGGGAAGAGGAATGAGAGTTTTTAAATTTAGAATGGAGGACTGAGTGAAAGGACTTGTTGACTTGAGAATTTGAATAACCATTGGCCACAAGGGCCTTAGTTAGGTGGATTTTTTCTTTCTCAAGGAAATGAGGATAAAAAATATAAATGGCTCGAGTGACAAGAGTTTTAAGAACAATTGATTTCTGATCAAGGTGATGGTGAGAATGAGCATGAATGTATCGGTTGGTGTGAATATTTTTCCTATAATCTTGGTGAGTGAGGGAGCCATCAAGAAGACGGGTGATGAGAACATCCAAAAAGGGAAGATAGTTTTCATTTTGGATTTCCATAGTAAATTTTATATGGGGTGAAATGTTGTTAAGATGGTTAAAGAAAGAGGTCAAGAGGGATGGTCATGAGACTAAACAACAAAGGTATAGTTAACAAATAGAAACCAACATTCAGGCTTAAGATGAAAGTTGTTTAAGGCCAAGGCTTCGAAATGTTTCATAAAAATATTGACAACAACTGAGGATAAGGAGAACCCCATGGTTGTACCTTCTGCTTGTTCATAGCATACCCCTATAAAGCTGAAGAAAGTCGAGTTGAGACAAATTTTTATAAGGTTAAGGGTTTTAGGGTCCACTAATTTGGAGATAAGTTCAAGGGATTTTGAAACTAGAATCTTGGTAAATAAGGAAACAACATCAAACTAACCATGATGCCTTGTTCATCTAGGTGAATATGTCGAGTTTTAATTTCAATTTTATCATTAGCATTAAATAGTTTTTATGCCCACCAACTCCTTTACTATTTTAATCATTCTTCATAACGATTGAAACTCCCTTTTCCACAATGGTTAAACTTAATTTTCAATTCTACAAATATCCACCCAACCACTCTTTTCTATTATTATTCCAGCTTTGTTTGTCCCTGATATGGGTGGAGTGTCCACTCTAAACATTGGACATTTCAATATTTTATACATTGTTTATCTCCAGAAAACTTAAGCAACATTGTGACTAAGTGTGAAAACCTACACAAGCATAGGATAATTCATCAATTCTACTTACTAAAATGTAAATATATAAATTATAAAATATTATATTAATAATGAAAATAAATTATAAAATATAACTTTGATTATTAATCAATGTTCAAATGTTAAAACTTAAAATATCAAAATATACAAGTATTTTATTCTACATTACCTAACCAGTGGAAATAAATCATAGCCTCATTGTTGGAAAGTTGGTTGTCATTGATTTCAACCCTAGAAGAAGCCTCGAAGCAAGTTATGTCAACCCTAGAAGAATCCCCGAAGCAAGTTTGGAAGCATCTATAAGTCATGGGTGTATTTGAAGAAGTATCTAAAGTGGTTCCCTTATGGCGTAGTTTTAAGAATGTTTCTCACGGGAAGACATTTTGAATAATTCTACAAGAAGCCTAGGAAATATGGTTAAGTGGTTAAGAAGCCCCATAAGTTTGGTCATGAAGCCCGAAGTTGATTGAAGAAAAAGAGTATAAAGGACATTGAAAATGAATGAAAAACATCAATTGATTGATAGTCATCGTCAAGCTGTCTCCAACGATAGGTGGCATTCCACGTGGTTCCTCACGGTTGAGGAGTTATGTCCTCTTGAAGATGAAGCCCCTAAGTATGGTCAAGAAGTTATAAGTTGGCCCTAAATTCAAGTAAAGGAGAAAAAATTATTGCAAACAACAAGTTATAGGTCGTCCCTAAAGTCAAGTAAAGGAGGTACTTGAAAAAGTATAAATACACATTAAGAACCTCTCATTTTCATTATTCAATCTTTTGATCTCTTAGCACAATATTAGCAGTGAATTTCAGAGGGACGATGAAGTGAAGAAGGGAAAAATTCCAAAGGAATATGAAGTCTTGTGATGATGTGTTCTATGGTATGTTTTTTAAAGGTCATCTTACCATTTTCACTATAATTTTTTTTCTAGAATGATTCTAATAGTTAAAATTGGATAATGTTGAGACTACATATCAAGGTACCTATGGTACAAATTTTAGTTGTTGGTTCGTTTTACTTTTGGATATACACTCTCTGGAAGATAAGGTTTTTTATTAGTCTTGAAACTAGTCTCAAACATGTATTCTTGGTAAAACAATCATAACTTCTTCATAGAGGATCCAAATTTTGTGAGACCAATTGCATTGGAAAGAGTAAAGTCTATAGTATTGTTTTTGTGTGTTTCGAAGCATGTATCAAACCTTGAGTGTGTGGCATGTTGTAGAAGTTTTCTATCCAAAATTGGCCAGAATTAAGGAAGGTTTTCCATATTCGCTATATCTCCTTTTCAGTGACGATTCAAGGAGCAAAACTAAGAGGAATTTTAGAGAAGATATCGAAGAATATTGGGTATAAATTGCATACCTTGATTCATTACGAGTACAGAGTTATACTTATTGGAAGTTAGGGTTTGTGACTAATCCAGAAACTAGTCCCAAACAGGTGTTCAAAATAAATTTAAGAAGTGATGTTGGGGTTTATTTGTGGACCCATGTGGACCCAGTTTCTAAGTGGACCAAATTTGATGATGCTGATGTATAAATTTTGGTGGATCTAGTTTTGATGATGTTGATGTATTAGTTATGGTGTATCTAGTTTTGATGATGATGATATATCAGTTGTGGATGATCTAATTTTTTATGATGATTATGTATTAGTTACGATGTATCTAGTTTTTATGATGATGATGTATCGGTATCCGTGATAGTAACAGTGACAGGTAGATGATGATGTATCGGTATCAGTGGCAATGACAGGTTGAGTCTCCATTTATATTTTAGGGAGGAAGGGAGGGGCAAGGAAAAGGGGTTGGAGCCTCCTTCCAATTGGTGTTGGAGAATATAGGGAGTCATAGCTTCCTTCAGGTTGGAGCCTGTAAACAAGGGGGTTGGAGCCTCCTTCCATTCGGTGCTGCTAAATCAGGGAGTAGGATATTCCTTCAGGTTGGAGCCTGCAAGTTAGGGGGTTGGAGATAGAGAATCTAGGGAGTTGTAGCTTCCTTCAAGTTGGAACCTATAAATAGGGGGTTGTTGCCTATTCCATTTCGTGCTGGAGAATTTTGGAAGTTCGTGCTTCCTATCAATGTAGTATTCTTATATATAAGAAAGAATTTTGTGGTTTTCTCCCATTTGGGTTTCCACATAAAATATTTCTGTATTGCGTATATGTGGTTATATGTTATGTATTTTTCATAATATATTGAATGCAATCATAAAGTAATAAATTATTTATAAGTTGATGATTACATGTTCTATTTAAAAGTGGTAAAAAGTGCTCAATACTAATTCAACCCCCCCTCTCAGTATTGGTGAATATTCCAACAATTGGTATCAAAGAGGGTCCTTTAGAAATAGTCTAACCACTTGAAGGTATATCATGGAGTTCACTAAGAATGGAACACGTTTTTTTAGGAATATAAGGATGAAAACGTTTTATAGGAACGTGTATTTTATGTTTAACAAGCAGTAGTTGATGGATACAAGGAACCTGCCACTTCCCCAACAGATAAAGATGGAAATAAACTTTCTGAAGAAAAAAATTGGTGGCTACAAATTTCATTCTAAGTTCCCTGGTTGATTCAGTATATGTCAAGTTTATGCATTGTGACTCTGCAAAGGAAATGTGGGACAAAATTCAAAATGTCTATGAAGGAGGTGCCAAAGTCAAGGAGGCCAAGCTTCAAACCTTTAGAGGTAAATTTGAACAACCAAAAATGAAGGAAGATGAAGATATTGCAACTTACTTTCTACGAGTTGATGAAATAGTGAATTTTATTAAAGGATTAGAAGAAGAAATCAAAGGTTCGACGATTGGTCAAAAGGTTTTAAGGTCTCTTCCAATGAGATTTGATCCTAAGATTTCATCCCTAGAAGAAAGAGAAGATATTGCTATGTTGAGCATGGACGAGCTACATGGGATACTTACAGCTTATGAAATGAGAACAAAATAGGATAATCCATCTAAGAATGAAGAATCTTTCAAAGCATCCAAGAATACAATAAAGAATAAGCAAAATTCAAAGCCAACCCTCATCTGCAACGATGATTTGGATGAATATGAATAAATAACCAACTTTGTAAGGAAGTTGAAGAAAGAAATTGGCAAGTACAAAAGTATGCTTCCCTTAAAATGATTTAATTGTGGTAAAGTTGGTCATTTTGATACTAAATGTCATTATGCTAAGAATTCAAATAGTGATATAGAAAAAGTTCCCAAGAAAGAAAAGAAATATCAAAAGGGAAACAAGAAAGGAGATAAAAGAAAAGTCTCTACTCAAGAGAAGATGGTTCATCATCTCATGAGGATGATGATAGTGACAGTGACTCAGAAAGAGTGCTCTTCATGGCAATGAAAACTTAGAAAGGAACCCATGAAAATGACGAAGAATATTATGAAGAAGGTGAAGTAGATATTGAAGCAGAACTAATCAATGCCTTAAGTGAGCTAAAAAGAGAAAGGAAGAAAAGAAAGTCATTCAAGGAATACTTGATCAAACTAAAGGAGAGTTCTCAAAATTCCAGTTGTTCATTTAAAAATCAAGGTAAAAGAAGCAGAAAAGAGAGAAAATATTTTGACAAGTCATCTTAAGGAAATATATAAAGACTTAAACAAGCTTGAAGAAAAATTCTGTCAACAAGAATGAAGGCTTGAATAAAATATCATCTCCTTGAAAACCCAATTTGAAGAAGCAAAGGGAACGAAAGAAGTAATGAAGATCCAAATGATAAAAAAATAATAATATTGTAAGAAGCTTGAAAAATAATTTATGTCATTGAGGGTTGAATTCAACAATCTCAACAAGAACTTGAAAACCTCTCAAGTGCTAGAAGACATTCTCAAGAGTCAAAGGTCATGCTATGACAAGTCTGGACTAGGATAGAAGCAAATTCATTTTGAGAAGGGTTCAATATCCATGATGAAAGAAGTAGAACAAAAGAGTTATGCAGAATTCATCAGAAGTCCCAAGCCTTCAAAGGAGAATATTTAGGTAATGGAAGAATATCAACAAATCAAAGGAACGTGAAATCAACAATCAACAATGGAGAGGAATTAATGAAGAGGAGATGTATTTCCAAGAATACCTTCTAAATCCATAAATCAAATAAGTTTCAATCATTGTGAAGGAAACAACAGAAGATAAGATCACAATCAGCGAAGGCATGAATTTAGAAGGAATACATCACAAAAAGTATCATTTGCTCCCAAATATCAAAGTTTCTTTCCTAGTTATTGTTTTACTTGTAATAACTTTGGACATAAAGTTGTAGACTGTGGAACGTATTGAAAAATTGTTCAAGCAAGAGATGTTTATGTGCCCCCTACAATATTGAATGTTACAATTGCCACAATTATGGACACATAGCTCGTGATTGTAGAACCATGATGAAGTCTTCCATGAAGGAAAACATTGATATCAGGTACAAGAAGGTTTGGAAAAGAAATCAAAAAGAAAGAATAACGAGTGAATGAATAACTCTCAGAGATCATACTCACAAGATTTACAAAGTAGAAGATGTCGATATGTAGAATGATGATCCTGCTGCATAGCGGATTCATATATTTTTCTAATCCATCTGGCTTGGAGACTCTCATTAATGCGAATGTTGAAGAGGGGGAGTCTAAGTAGAAGCTATTACAAATTGGAGAACTATCTTTCGGGCAATCTAAAGTGTTTGCAGATTTTGGGATGGAAGAATGGCATAATATCTCATGATATATTGATTGATTAAGGAGCAGGTTTTGGAACACATCCCCATGTAGATTCGAGAATGTGTACTTGTTGCAAATATGTAGATTTTGATTAGTGGACATATTTGTTTCAACTTGAGAAGCAGGAATATGTGGTGATCAGTTGTAGCAGATTCAAAGAAAATCTCAGTGAAGTGGCAGATTAGTCAGTATTGTGTACAATTGAGTAGCAAAGTCATGGATAGTTTTTGTGGAACTTGGAAATAAATGAATTCATGAGATATTTTGCAGTTCAAGAAGACAATTCTTGACATAAATCAAATAAAATAAATGAAAATGGATGAAATCATGAAGAGGAATTGCAAAAAGACTCGTTGGAATTGTCATCAAGAGGAATGTTTCAGTAAAGGATATGACTCAAGAAAAGAAGCATATTGATAGGTGGAACCAACTAGTCACAAGAAGGAAAGTCGTGAAAGGCACATCAAGACAAAGGGAGAGAAACCTTCCGGAGGATTTGTACTATCAAGAGAAGATTGTTGAATTATTATGTCATTGATGCCAGCATAGTGAAGATGAAAAGCCATGAAAGAACCTTAACATGAATGCTTTTAATATATGTCAATAGATTACAACAATAGGAAGTACCAATGGAAAAAAATCACCAGAAGAGAGGAAAGAAAGCATATACAAGAAGCCCCACATTGATCTACACGACATCTTGCAAAATAAGACAGGATGAGAGAAATCGTTACAAGGAGTTACCCTTAATTTCAAAGGGGGAGAGAAAGAAAAAAAGAAGGAGAGAAATATTAGAAGCATAAAATGGGGAGAGAGATTTTCAAAAGAAGGTATATTGTCAGGGGGAGTTACCCCTTTCCATTGATTTCAAAGGGGGAGATAAACATAAAAAGCATGAAGACAAGGGGAGAAATGGTCACAGGGAGACTATGAGTGTTGTCATCAATGCCAAAGTTGGTTTTCATTGATGTAAACCATAGAAGAAGCCCTAAAGAAAGTTATGTCAACCCTAGAAGAAGCCCTGAAGCAAGTTTGGAATCATCTATAAGTGATGGGTGTATTTTAAGAAGTCTCCAAAGTGGTCCCATTATGGTGTATCTTTAAGCATGGCCCTCACGGGAAGACGCTTTGAAAAAGTCTACAAGAAACCCAGGAAATATGGTTAAGTGGTTAAGAATCCCCATAAGTGTGGTCATGAAGCTCGAAGTTGAATGAAAAAAAATAGTATAAAGGAAATTACAAGTGCATGCAAAACACCCATTGATTGATAGTCCTCGTCAAGCCATCTCCAATGGTAGGTGGCATGCCACGTGGTTCCTCATGGTTGAGGCATTATGTCCTCTTAAAGATGAATTCTTGAAGTATGGTGAAGAAGCCTCGGATATAAGGTCAAGAAGTTATAAGTTGGCCCTAAATTCAAGTAAAGGAGAAAACATTGTTGCAAACAAGAAGTTATAGGTCGGCCCTAAAGTCAAGTAAAGGAGGTACTTGAAAAATTATAAATACACATTAAGAACCTCTCATTTTCATCATTAAATCTTGTGATCTCTTAGCACAATATTAGAATTTAATTTCAAAGGGAAGATGAAGTGAAGAAGGGTGAAATTCCAAGGGAAGATAAAGACTTGTGATGATGTGTTCTAAGGTATGTTTTTTAAAGGTAATCTTACCATTTTCGCTATCACATTTTTTTCTAGATTGATTCAGATAATGAAACTTAAAGGTTGTTTAGAAGACATATCAAGGTACATGTGGTACAAATTTTATCTTTTGGATCATTTGAATTTTGTAGATACACTCTGTGGAAGATAGGGTTTTTTACTAGTCATGTAACTAGTCTCAAATAGGTATTCCGGGTAAAACAAACATAAATTCTTCATAGAGGATCCAAATTCTGTGAGACCAAATGCATTGGAAATAGTACAGTCTGTAATGTTTTTTGTGAGTTTCAAAATAAAATATCAAATATTGAGCATGTGGCATGTTGTACAAGTTCATTCTCTAGAATAGGCCAAAATTCAGGAAGGTCTGCCATATTCGTTGTATCTCCTTTTCAGTGATGATTCAAGGAGAGAAACTTGGAGGAATTCCATTGAATATATCTAAGAATATTGGGTACAAGTTTCAAATCTTGATTCATTACAGGTATGTAGTTATACTTATTGGAAGTAAGGATTTGTGACTAATACAAAAACTAGTCCCAAACAACTGTTCGAGATAAATTTAAGAAGTGATGTTGGGGTTTATATGTGGACCCTATTGACGCCCAAAAGCACAACATAGGGTACCTTCTTGAAAATGGTTGCAACGCCTTAGTATTTATTTATATTTAATAATATACTAATAGGTGGGACCCCTTGTGTGAGTATGACGGAAGGACGAAACTTATTTTTTATGTGTTTATGACTGAGTTGTGATACAAGCTCTACAATTATTGACTTTTAAATCGATGCCCAAATAATTGATCACAAAATGTTATGGGTAATGTGACTAAAGAGGAAATGATGTTGTCCTATATGTCTCTCACAAGTTTTATTATGTTGCATTTAGTTTGGCGAAGGATCAACACTCCATTTTTTTTATATAGAGTGTATGGTATGATGATTACCTTGATTTCATGCTACTAGGGTTGTGCAAATTGTTTAAATTGGAAGTCTAAAGGTTGGGACACAATATCCGTAGCAAGTCTTGATGTATGTTACATTGGGGTTTTGAAAGAGTTGGCGCATTTGTAAGTTTGAAACATAGGCAAACTATGATGTATTCGACTTGCTTTAAATTGATTTGGAGCTATTGGTTGACATGTTGTATGGTTAGTTGCTCATATTGGCCTTGGATGAATGTGTAAGTGTAGATATGACGTGCACTAAATGCACGTCGTTGTAACCTACCTCGAGCACGCCACCCTATCCATTTCACATTTTTTCTTTGTTGGTTGTTGCTACTATGTTTTGTTCGATCGTGGAAGAGGAATACAGACCTGGTCGATTCCCCAAAGAAAATTTTACACACAAGTATGAGTTTTCTTGCTGCTCCATCCATGAATTTTTCGTTGTACTCTTTAATTAAGTCAAGAGTTGGCTCTTAAATTTTCTCACTGATTGTGCATTTCGAACGTTTTATGGGATTTTCAACTGTGTATGGATTATTGGTGAAGTTTGGTCTCTGTGGCGTTGTATGTAAATTGTTTGCATTAAAAATGATATCGTTATCTCTTACTGTCTGTATTTTCTCCGTTGCTTTACCTGTGGAAAAAAGATATTGTTTGGAAGTTTTCGGGACTACCTTGCCTTTGGTTTTCTTTGGTAGTTCCTCTATGTCTGATGAGAATGGTACCATTGTTCGCATCCTTTAGATTTTTTTTAGACTCTGCTTGTAATTTAATTGTGTGGCTTTCATGGCTATCATGCCCGCGCCCTTGTATAAGCTCTTTAAATACGAATATGGAAACTTATGGTGGTGATATATTGTTGAAGATATTCCTTTGGCCACACCCTCAAACTATTGGTCAACTCATCCTCCTATATCACATCATTGTTGATGATTGCTTATCGAACCTTGTATTTGGAAAACAGTGCAAGGGTAGCCAACCCAACATTTAATAGAGACATTGTATGTGCTCTTTTAGTCATTGATTTTGTTGATTGTTTACTGTGTGATTTTAGAAATAATTAAAACCACTTATATTTTTTTTATTGAGTCTATCATGTGGCAATGTTGAGGTGATGACAGTGTTGCAAAAACATTGTTTAAGATATATGACCAGTTGTGTTAGCATGCTTGAGGTGTTCGATTTTTATGAGAAAAGAGTATCTTTGTGGATGAAATATATATGCGTTGAATGAGTTTTTGCGAACATAATAAAAAGGAACTTTGGAGGCTTCATTATTTGAAATATCAGTTTGGAATTGTGTTATACATAGGGATCCATTTTGAGTCCACTTCGTGAAACTTTGTAGTGGTTAAGAGAGTATCGATGGTAGTGTTTTGGACCTCAGTCTGTCCATTCTTCGACTGTTGGTTGTGATTATTGGAATACTATGTCTCCTTGACTCTATTGTGCATGAGTTGTGTTATCATTGTTGAATGTTTCTTGGGAAATAAATTATGAAATGATTCATGTGCAATGCAATTTCTAAATGCAAAATGAACAACCTTGAAGTGAAACACCAGTTCTAGAATTTTGGAAACAAAATGTTGAATTTCAATTTTGAAACAGTAAAGGGTTTGGAATTTTAATTGATTTTGAAAATGGAATTGTTTGGTATGGATAATGATAGAATAGTAACCATTGGATTCCATTCCATTATATCATTTTACAAAAAATACACTCCCCTCATTATCCCAATTACATTTTTTCACTCCATGTTCTGTTGTGACTCATTTTTAAGGAGATGTATGGAAATAAAAGAAATAATATGGAGGTCAATTGATGATTGGTATTTTGGGACCTGGTTATAGACACAGTTGATTTTTTTTATGATTTCTTGAACAATATCCATGTATCTTTCCCCCTCCATGATATCATTTTACGCACAATACAAACCCCCCGTACTCCCAATAACCCTATTAACCCCCTGTTTGTATGGCAATGAATTGATGGAATTTTTATGGATGGATTGCATGTGTCTTGTAGTAAATAACAAAGCCAACTCTTGTTTTATTTAAATGGAGTTTCATGTATGGATTATTGAGAATTTTTCATGATTCATTGAATATTTTCTTCGTGATGAGTTTTTTTTTCCAGCGGGGGCAGTGATGGTAGAAGTAACAGAGGCAGGGGACAACAACAAGAAGAGACCTAATGAGTCACATGGTAAATATGGATTTTGATGATTGAGGTTGTTTAATATGTTGAAGACAATATATATATATTTTTTGATAAAGTTTTGAACAACAAACATATATTTGACATTGTTTTGGACAACATCATTCATTTCAGCATTTTTGAATTGACAACTTGGATACGATGCTTTTTGGGGACATGATTATATTACATTCTGTTGGTATTTATCATTTGAGCATATATATGAAGCGAAAGTTACAAAGAGATATTTTTGAATTAAATGATTTGAATATTTGTTATGTCAGATAATTATAAAAGGAAATAATTGAGAGTCACAAGGGGTACCACCTATTTAGTTATTATTTAAAGACCCTTATTTATATGTTATTATTATTTATTTGTCTCAAACTAATTAGTTAAGTTAATTTGACTTAACTAAAGAAAGGTAGTTCAACTACCATAACTTATTGAGAGAGAATCAAAGCTCAATAAAATGAAGAGACAAAGTGGGAGAGAATAGAAGGGGAACTACAACACTAAGGTTTTCTCTCTAGTTAGTCTGATAGATTCAATTTTCATTCATTTCTAAGTTTAATTGAAAGCCTAATCCTCTTGATGAAAAAATGGTCTTATTGAAGGCAGCAGGATTCAAAATTGAATCATACATTTCAACAATTTGTTTTGAAGGTATTTGATTTATCCTTGATAGTTTGTGTATTCTTGTTTGTTTATGAATTAAGTTTCATGGATGATAAAGAATATCTTGCAGATTCAAGTGGCATCACTTTGTGGCAAGCTGATCGAGATCATTAGTTTCAGTTTTATTTCACTGTCAGGGTCTTTTTGTATGGTGCCCATCAGAGACTTCTAAATCTGACTTTGGTCCATACCCTCGTAGGGGTTTGTAAAAAAGAAATACAGTTTTGTATCTCAGAACGAAATAAAATCATATTATTGTTCTGTCTCATACATGTGTTTTCATGACTTGGTTCTTCCTTTCTCTTTTGTCTCCAAGTTTACTCGAATGTAAAATCTATATACATTCACCTAGCTTTGTTTAAATTTTTATTTTTTCATTGTTACAAATATAAATCATAAAATCAGCCTTGATCCTTTGTAATTGATACTTGTGGATTGTGAAAGTTTTGAGGCTATAAACCCCTGGTGACATTCCCAACTATCTTTTCCTAGCCAAGCAAGATCTGAAAATGATTGAGTAAGGTTCTTTATACCTTTTCCTCAACATTTATTTGGCAACCATACTGGGGAATTTAAAAGAAAAAAACTCATTATCCATGTTTCCCTGGTTTCTTGTATTTTAATATTTTGTATTTATTGTTTATATGTTTTTCTGCTTATAAGCTTATTTTTTCCTTTTTCCATGAATCTATCGAATCTTGTCTTGCATGATCACGTATAAATCTAATTTGATCTCATTATCAATGGTTAGTTGTCCTCTTTTCAAGGGTAACTTATGGGAATCTTCTGTCAATCTATTGGGGTTTATGATATACATACTTCTACATATATTTTTCCACTTTCCCTCCGTGGTAAAGCAAGAGGCTAGTCTAGACGTATAGTATCTAGTCAAATTTTCATGGGGGAATAAAATTTTTGTTTCTTATCGAATTTCCTCCTCCACCTATCTTTCACCACTTTGAATTTATACTTGAAAGCATCCCTGATCCTCCTCAATGTGACTTTTTCTACGGTCCTCATGAACAATTAACCTGTGGATTGTTCTTAAAGGCTAAAAATGAATATCACACAAATCCCTCTATCTTCATGATGAGTCTGCAGGAGGACAATCATGCATCTCGTAGTGATATATTCACAAAGGATTGTAAGGATTATTGTCTCGATATGCCTACTAATCCTACTTCTAACAATGCTTTATTTGATGCCTTCCCCTTTAATCATGACCTTTTTGAAATATATCCTACTCAAGATCAACTTGTGTCTAATGAAGTAATATTCACGGATGACTCCAACAGGGAGGATTCTCTTGATTTGAATAGCATTATCCCTCATATTTCGCATGACCATGTTGAAGATGATGAAAGAGGGGGTTCAAGGGGCCATATAGATTCATATGTTGACTCTCTTTCTGAAAATTCCCATTAGAATAATCAAGATTTTACATTGCAAAATTCCTTCACAAACCCATTGTTTCAGTTCAAAGAGGTTGAAGAATTCAATGACGATATACATATCTCCCTTGCATGCATGATTTATTTTGATGATGATAAATTTAAAGGGATTCCTATGCATTTGAATCCTTTATTTTCTCCCTCGGTAAATGGTAGTCCTTTTCCTGATCAGGAGATCGTAAATGATGACCTTATAATGCTTAAAGAGCCCATTAACTCCATCCTCTTAATCAAAACTTCTAACCATCATTCTAATATTATTGATCATGCTCATGTTTCCAATATCAAGATGAAATCTTGTCTTGTTGGTTGACAGGTCCTGCAAGATGGTAATCACTTTTTTTCTGGATCTTGATAGGCCCACTACCCTTGCCACATGCATTTGCTAGTTGGCAGGGTGATAGACACTCTTTATGCATCATCTTTCAATTCATTAATCATCCATCCAAAATAGACGATGCATTTCTCTATGCAAAATTCCATCCTACCTGACTCCAAGGATGTTTTCCCCTTCCTTTGTATATAAATAATAATTTGGTTTTTAGTTTATTCAGTTTTGTCTTTCATTTTTTCTGTTCTATTTAGATTGCATGATATTTTGTCGAGATAAAGTCTGTATTAGTTTTTCCATAACAATGTCCTTGTGTAAGTATTGTTGATCAATAAACAATAAAGATATACACAGTTGTCACGATGTCCTCCTTTTAGACATCACTAAAATTGCTTTTTGCTTTCAACACTGTTGTAGGATAGTTGATTTTGTCTTCTTCCCCATTTATGCTATCCCTTTCTTCCCTCCATCCTGAGATCCAAAAGAGCATATAAGAAAATTTCTCTCTTTGAAGCTTTAAGAAGCATTATATGTTACATATTGATCAAATGTTATGCATACAGGACCAAACCCCCTCATACGTACCACTTTTCATGACTTATTCCCAAAATCTTGTCTCATTATTTCCCTTAAACCATCTTTTCCCCCCCTGTTGCATAACTATTCTTGTCAATAATGCTTTGATCCATTTTCACTGGTCTGCGAAACCAGACTTTCTAAGTTCTTAATCTATTGGAAACATATTTCCATATGGAGTCATCAGTTTGTTGATGCCCAAAAGAGCAACGTAGGGTACCTGCTTGCAAATGGTTGCAACACCTTATTATTTATTTATATTTAATAATATACTAATAGGTGGGACCCCTTGTGTGACTATGACGGAAGGACGAAACTTATGTTTTATGTGTTTATGACTGAGTTGTGATACAATATCTACATTTATTGGCTTTTAAATCGTTGTCCAAATAATTGATCATGGAATTTTATGGGTAATGTGACTAAAGAGGAAATCATGTTGTCCTATATGTCTCTCACAAGTATTATTATGCTCATTTATTTTGGCGAAGGATCTACAGTCCAGTTTTTTTTATATATAGTGTATGGTATGGTGATTACCTTTATTTAATGCTTTAAGGGTTGCGCACATTGTTTAAATTGGAAGTCTAAAGGTTGGGACACAATATCCCTAGCAAGTCTTGATGCATGTTACATTGGGGTTTTGAAAGAGTTGGCGCATTTGTAAGTTTGAAATGTAGGAACACTATGATGTATTCGACTTGCATTAAATCGATTTGGAGCTAGTGTTTGATGTGTTGTATGGTTAGTTTCTTGTATTGGCCTTGGATGAATGTGTAAGTGTAGATACGACATGCACTAAATGCACATCGCTCTAACCTACCTCGAGCACGCCACCCTAGCCATTTCGCATTTGTTCTTCGTTGGTTGTTGCTACTCCACTTTGTTCGACCGTGGAAGAGGAATACAGACCTAGTTGATTCCCCTAAGTAAATTTTACACACAGGTATGAGTTCTCTTGTTGCTCCATCCATGAATTTTTTGCTCTGCTCTTTAATTAAGTCAAGAGTTGGCTCTTAAATTTGCTCACTAACTGTGCATTTCCAAAGTTTTATGGGATTTTCGACTGTGTATGGATTATTGGTGAAGTTTGGTCTCTATGACATTGTATGTAAATTGTTCGCATTAAAAATGATATGGGTATCTCTTACTGTCTGTATTTGATCCATTGCTTTACCTGTGGAAAAAAAATATTGTTTGGAAGTTTTCGGGCATGCCTTGCCTCTAGTTTTCTTTGGTGGTTCCTCTTTGTCTGATGAGAATGGTACCACTGTTCACAGCCTTTGGATTATTTTTAGACTCTGCGTGTCATTTAATTGTGTGGATATCATGTCCGCACCCTTGTATAAGCTCTATAAATATGATTGTGGAAACTTATGGTGGCACTAGATTGTTGAATATATTCCTTTGTCCAAACCCTCAAACTATTGGTCAAATCGTCCTCCTATACCGCACCATTATTGATGGTTGTTTATCGAACCTTGTATTTGAAAAATGGTGCAAGGGTGGCAAACCCAACATTTAATAAAGGTATTGTTCGTTCTCTTTGTTGGTTGTGGAGCCTGATTATCTTCCTAATTTAGAGGTCTTTTACTTTCAGTCGTGTTTATACCCCATGAAGTATTTACACCCCAGAAGTAGGTACACTCTTCCAC